>VDFB02299458.1:108949-134132 GCA_007258455.2 Sequoia sempervirens
AATGCTACTACATTGATGCATTGACAATCACTATGAGACCCCATATCTTTGAGGCATATTTTTTTTACAATGAGCACTACCTTGTCAATGCTACTACATTGATGCATTGACAAGGTACTGCTCATTGTATGAAAACAATTCCTCAAAGAAATGGGGTCTCATGGTGATGTTTTTTCATACAATGAGCACTACCTTGTCAATGCTACCACATTAATATCGGGACATAGAAGTTGTTAGAGTGAAAATTTTCAAAGAAATGGGGTCTCATGGTGATGCACATCACCATGAGACCCCATTTCTTTGAGGAATTTTTTCATACAATACTACATCACTGTGAGACCCCATTTCTTTGAGGCATTTTTCATACAACACACACTACCTTGTCAATGCTACCACATTAACACATTGACAAGGTAGTGCTTGTTTTATGAAAAAATTCCTCAAAGAAATGGGGTCTCACAGTGATGTACATATCACTATGAGACCCCATTTCTTTGAGGTATCTTTTTCATACAATGATCACTACCTTATGAATGCTACCACATTGACACATTGACAAGGTACTGCTCATTGTATGAAAACAATGCCTCAAAGAAATGGGATCTCATGGTGATTGTTTTCATACAAAGAGCACTACCTTGTCAATTCTACCGCATTGATGTATTGACAAGGTAGTGCTCGTTGTATGAAAAAATGCCTCAAATAAATAGGGTCTCATGGTGATGCACATCACCATGAGACCCCATCTCTTTGATGAAAATTTTCATACAATAGTACATCGTCGTGAGACCCCATTTCTTTGAGGCATTTTTTCATAAAATGAGCACTACCTTGTTAATGCTACTGCATTGACGCATTGACTAGGTAGTACTCATTTTATGAAAAAATGCCTCAAAGAAATGGGGTCTCATGGTGAAAATCCTCAAAGAAATGGGGTCTCACGGTGAAAGAAAAGGGGTCTCATAGTGATGTACATCACCGTGAGACCCCATTTCTTTGAGGCATTTTTACATACAAAGAGCACTACCTTGTCAATGCTATCGCATTGGCACATTGATTGGATATCATATATAGTCAAAATTTTAGTAAATGAAAAATAGTTAATAGTTAGATGGGGACATTTGTTCATATTAGAATGGCAGGTTTTAGTGGATATCTTTTCTTTCTCCCAATAATTTTAATGATAAGATCATTTTTATAGAGTTCTCTAGGAAAATTATAGAGATACATAAGAAATTCATTAAAAAGCACAAACCTATAAGAGTTCAGTTCCCTTTTTCTTGAGCTATTATACTTATGCATCTATAGTTTGTGCCAAGGCCTCTAAGGAAGAATTATCCTTCATAAACCTCAAATTGTTTCATGTTCAAGCCAATTATGATCCCAAAGGAAAAGTAGAAAGAGTTTTTGGATCTGAATATATGCATAGAGATAACAAGGAAAATTTATGGGTGGTCTATTAGAATGATCATGATGTAAGAAATAGAAGCCTCTAGTGATTGACCCTTAGAAAATGAGAGATATAAAAATTAGAAAATAAATCCTTGATGACATGATTGATGATGGGCATGTACTAAATCCCATTTATGATATTCAATTTTTTTTAGTATGCCTTGAATTTGACTAATTGGGTTATCCTAGAAGTTAATAACTTAAATATAATTAATAAAATGTGGAAATCTTCAACTTAGCTTTGTTGGAAATGATTAAAGAATAGTTTGGAAAAGGGAAGGAAAAGAAGAGGGAAAGATGAGGAAAATAAAGAGTGGTCCATCCTCTACTCCTAAAAGAACTAAAACAAAATAAGATTATCCATTAGAGAAATTATAACAAGCCTTTCAAAAGGAAAAGAGGACTAAAGAGGTGATAGAAGTAGGAGTAAGTTAAGGATTTGGTGTAGCTCCTTTATGACAAGCATGACCTAATTAACTAAAAGTGGTGAATTCAACTCCATCATTCTTTAGTGAGAAGTCTAGGATAGTTGACTTTTAGTCATATTCATCTTCAAAGAGAACCCCCTCTTCGACAAGGACACCTCTAAGGACACTAAATTCCATTGTAAGTTTATACTTCAGAAGCAAACAAAGATGACAAAGCAACGAAAAAAATTGTAGTTGATAAGTTGGAAAAGGAAAATGACGAGAGTAGAATATATTTTACAAACTCCTCAATCTCCTCCAAGATGAACAAAGTCTCAACATGAGATAATACTAGTTTAGGGCACAAAATATGATAATTTTGAGATTAAACAATAGGAAATATCTCAAAAATAAATTGATCAATAGGTACGAACTTCTCAAATCCCAAAGTAATATAACAAAAATCCCAGGGTGATACATTAGTGCAGAATATCCCTTAAGGTCCAAACTGGTTGAAGTTATATTTTTCTAGAAGGGAAAAGTTTGTGAGAAAAACACTAGACTTAAAAGTTATCACAGAAACAATAGACAAATAAAAACTAAGAGAGCTCAAATATTATCAACCATTAGTGTGGGTCAAAATAGAAATGCTTATGGTTGATAAAGATGCTTGAGAGATGACACAATAGGATTATTAGACAAATCAAGTTACTCTTGGAAAGAAAACAAGAGAAGAGGAAATAGTTTCATTTGGTACATTAGTGGAGACTCTGAAGTTATGAGTCATAAAAGATTAAAAACTAGGAAGGATCTCAACGAATAATTAGAGTAGATGAAATAATTTACAAGGATCAAAACATAAAGGTCAATCTCTAGATAGATGGATAGATAATTTTTTTGTTCAAATGAATAAAAAAATTGATTACATGGATGAAGGTTTTATAATTATATCCACCAATTGGTATAGGTAATGAGTCAATTCCATGAGGTTATGAAGAATGAAGATGAATTATATGAAATAATATTTCTTTAATAAGAGATCTAAATAAGATATCCCATTAGGAATTACTATCTAATGTAAATTTGTAGTCTAATGACTGACTTTGTTGAGAAAACAATAAAGGTGATAGCTTTTAGAAGGAATGACCTAGCTTTTATATATATGTACAATTATGGAAGACCAAAAAGAATTGAATAAGGATAAGTACAGCTGTGAAACCCTTATAAGTATAATAATTAGTCTTGAACTAGCACATATGGAGAAGCATGAAGTGAGGACACCTAAGGAGATCAAGAACTTTTTTGAATGATAAGGTTAATGAAATAAGATAGATCCCGAATGAGGACTCACTTGATTATCTTATGTAATTTAAGTCAAATTTTAACTCTTCTATGAAAATCTAGATGACACTAGAATTTTCAAGAAAATGTATGAAGACTTTAAGTTCAGGTTGGATCAGCTTGATGGGCCAGATGAAGTCATTTTGGAAAAATATTGAAATCATATAAGGACTACTAGTAGAAACAAAATTCCAAAGAATATATTTGAAATTCAAATTATTTTTCTATCAAATCAAACTTTCTATTTTTAGCATGTGGAAACATTTGAACATTTAATTTATTATTTTATTCTAATTCAATAAAACTTGATGTAAAATGGACCCCACTCAATTCATAAAGTGGTTCCTATATTTTAGGCATGATTAATTGATATTTTAGAATAATGCATGAACTTATGCAATGTGATACAAGAATCAACTTCTAAAAAGCGGAGGTAGAGAATTAATTTTAAAGTAATCTAATATAGTAACATTTGCATGAAATTCTTGACTATTGCGTATGAAAATTGGATATTTGTAGCTCTTCTTTTTCCTATAAAATGATGCGTCATATATTATATAAGGGTTGTCTCTTTTTATATCTATTTTGTGAGACAACAATATTTAGTAACATTTATTTTAGTAATAGCTAGAGAAATAAATTTGAAGAAGATTCAATTTTGATGTAAGAAATATTGCTAAAATTAATAAAGATCACATATTTTTCAAGTTTCACTTTTCTTTGGAATGGTAGAGTGTACTAGTCAATTCTCTTTGCTTTAAAATTTTGTTAAAAACTGAGAATAATTGAATTGAAAATCTATTTTCCTTAGTTTCTAGAGTTTCATTAAGTTTTTGTGTGAAATATAGTAGTTTAATGAATGTATTTTTGTCTCTCTAAAATCTTTTGGATTTTCCACTTTCCTTTTTATTGATTCAACAATTGTTGATCATAGTATAGTAATTTTAAGATCAATTTTTCACATTTTTATGTGTAAAGGATACAATATTTAAATCAAACCATTTTTTTTTAAATTCTTGTTAACTTAATCTCTTTTGATTTTTTACAATATCTTTAAAGATTAGATTAGAATAGAACTTCAAAATTAAAAAAAAATAGAAAAGAAATAGAAATTCAAAATTAAAAAAATAGAAAAGAAAAAGAAAAATATACCAAAAAAATAACATAGAAAGTGAGAAGAATATGTAGAGAAGAAACTTATTAAATGCTTGTGAATCATCAAAGGCCCCTTGAATAAATAGACCATAATTGAATGATGAGTGATCCAACATAGTGTGGCCTAACTTCTTGAACATTGGAGATAATATATTTTGGATTTATTTTCATTTCAAGATTGGTAAAGAAATATTATTTTACTTGTATTGAATTATGTCAGTTGATATTTCTAGATTGTCATGGAAATGTTCTTTGTTGGAGAAATGTGGACTTAAATTTTTAATTTTGTTATTTTTTTTCTCAAAAGAGGAGTTAGGTTTCCACATGGGTTGATAGCTCAACAATCTTGGGTGGAAGAGTTTTGGTCAAAACCCTTTTGCTTAAAAATATTTTGGTCAAAGCCTTTTATACAAATTGATACCCATTTCAATTTTGATTTTGAATGTATATCAATTTAATATTTTTAAGAATTTCAATTGAAATTGTTTGTCACAAAAGGGCCACATAATTTTGAGTGAAACAATTTTACCCAAAACTACATGAAATGAAACTATTCACTCAAATCTACTTTTTTGGCCCAAAATGCGACACAACTCTAAACTTTCACCCTTGCATGAAGAGTTTATTTCTAGTAATCTACAATTTCTTAGAGGTAAAACATAGAATTCTCTAAGAGATTCAATGGATTTGGAACAAAACTTCCTTTTGTATGATGCAATGGAACTTCAAGTTAAACCCTCTCACTTTTTTTTTTGGTTAATCCAATTTGGGTTTATTTACCCTACCTTCCATTTCAATTTGAGGGATCTTCCAATATTTTTATTTTTAGAAAATCTCTTTGGAAAACCATTGCTATACTATATTTTAACTCTATTCTCAATCCACCTTTGCTCAAGTTTTGGTGGAGCTTGATCTCTCTTGAGTCTCACCTACTGAGAGCAAGCTCAAGGTAGGGAGCAATATTTGAAAATAAAAACATGATTATGAAGGTATTCCTTTTAGATGTAGATCAAGTTTCAAGGTTGGGCATTTCAAGGAACAAGATTTGTAAGCAACTTGATTATGAAGGTATTTCTTTTATATGTAGATCAAAATGTCAAGGTTGGTATTTGGTGATTAGTTAGTTCAAAGTTTCAGTTGCTTGTAAAAGGGGCATGTACTTCAAAGAAGGCTTCAATTGTCTACTCATTTTTATTCAAGTTCCAACTTTAGTCCTTTGCAACTCCTCATTCTTGGATCTCACCTCTTACATGGAGTCATAAAACATTCTCTCCTACTCAATTAGTGTAGATTTTTCTCCCTTTATGACTAGATGTAAAGATTCACCCTACCTCTTTGATTGGTACAAATTGTTCTCCCTTTGTGGCTAGGCCTAAGGATTTTTTGCTAATGCTAGCCCCAACGAAGGTTTTTGGGAACTATCTTCTTGTAAAGATATTGTGGATTAGTGGCAATCACTTTTCTAAGGATTTGGCTCGTTTAAGTTCTAATAATCAGACCAATGTTAAATAGAAGAAAGCTTTCTCAAGTTCAAGCATTGAGCAATGTAAAATGTCACTCTATTCTCATGCAAAGAAAAATAAGCCCCCTTGTACTAGGATTGGTTTTACCCCTACAATAAAAGTGTTATTTTTCTTGTTGATAGATTAGTTGTCTTTGTTTAGCCTATCAAGCCCTTGAAATGTTTTTTTTAATCTTTTAAATTAATATAAAATAAATATACTTCCCTCACTTAACTATTTTTTTTTTAATAATTAGTGACATTTTGGACTAATAAATTTTCAGCTCTCTTGAATAAATTAATCAAAACTTATCATACTGAAAGAAATATCTTAAATATATCTAAAAAAATATTGAAAAATATGAATTTAGAACTATTTTATTTTATTTTATAATTCTAATTATTTTTGGCTCAATAAATTTTTTAAACATGATCACCAACACCTCTGAACTTATTTAATTAAAAAATAATAGTACTAAAATGCAATTATATAAATAAATAATGATAAGATTTTAATATTATTTTGCCAACATACATATAGAGTACTTATGCTTTTTTTTAAGAAAGAAACTTGAAAGCAAAGTATTTCAAATCCAAACTACAAACATATTAAAATCCAAAGACAAGTCCACATCAAGAAAAACCCATTAATCCAAAGTAGATTTAGAAATCTTATCAGCTGACAAAGTGTAGAATAAATGAAGTAACAAATACGTCCCAACCAATGAAAATATAGAACCAATGCTAAATATCACAGCTCCCAGATGTCATTTACTGAACTCTTGAAGATCAAACCCAATCAGTTCCTCCCAGTTTAGTGATTGATATGCATTATCTTCCCTCATTATTATGTCATCCATTTGAACATCAACCTCCTTTGGTGTTCCTGCTACTTCTACTTTAGGAGAAGAATCGGTAATAAAAGAGTGATGAGAGGCCTTTTGCAAGGCAGCCAGCTCTCGTTTAGCTTCTGTCAATTGGGATTGCAGCTCCAAAACATGCTTCTGCAAATCACTTATGACACCTGCACAACCATTGACAGGATCACGGTTTCGAACACTTGCTTCATATATCATGCTATTCACAGCATCTGATCGCTTCTCTGGTGGAGTATCCTGCAACAAAATACCATGTTAGTTATGCATGTTGCAAATGTTGGTTTTTCTCTCCTTGAATTTATAGTGCAGAGTCATTCTTTAAAAAATAAAAGCAATGGCAACTTGTCAACCTTAATTATCTTGGAAATCTTGCTTGCTCTGAATACTTTCATTGTTGTTAAAAATCTATCAGGATCGCTTGATGGGAAATAGGGAGCAAGCGGACATTTCTCCACACATTTCCTTTTTCTGATCTTGCAAGCTGCACATGAAGATCCAGTTTGTAGCTCTCTTATTGTGCCATCCATCTGCATTAGCTAAACAACATAAATTTCATATGGGTTTCATGGTGGATATAGCCTACAACCAGATGAACGTATAGACATACCCAACAAACAAATTAAAGGAAAATCTGTGTATGGGAAAGATTACCTTGACTGGATCTAGCAAATGAAACTAGCCTTGGAGAAGATTTTTGTAGTTTACACAAGTGAGTATGCATATTTGGTATATTTTGTAGAAGACATATCTATGATATGGTATAGGGATTTTGTCAAACGTTTGATATCAAAATAGAGGAAACCCACAACCACAAAACAGTTTCTACCAATTCTTCCCAGGAGTAACAACGGTATTTATTAAACATAGACATGATCTGTCAATTTGTGCGACGCAAATTCCCAAGGTAAGATTTATCAGATGCTAATATCAATTTAGACATTTCTGTACTTCAAATTTAATTAACTGTTTTATCCCACATCACAGATCCTTATAAACTGTCATATTACCATTAATAAGATTTATGAGCAATAACTGCATACCATTATAGAAAAAAGGAAACCCATTTGTAATAATTGGGTCACTGCACAATGCTATGATGGGGAATGGTGAAAACCATAGTGTATTTCCTCTTATACACATTTCAGATAAATCCGAGATAGATCGGATTTAGATCACCCTCACCCATATTATATTTGGGAGGTTATGGTTGTAGTGCTTGGTGGTAAATCAAGTGGAACAGTATTTGGAAGGTCCTGCGTTTGAGTACTCACTATTTAGTAGTGTTGTAGGTCTCAGATTAGATTTCTAGGTTAGTCTGTTTTGGCTCGCTGTTGTAATATATAAAGGATGCAAGCATCTTGCAAGAGGGTAAAAGAATAAAGAAATATAAGGGGAAAGGGGTTGCTGTTTCTTAAAAGGTGAAGTAGCTGTTATAAATAAAATCATGGATACAAACATCTTGTTAGAGGAGAAGCAAGATAGTTACAGAGAGAATATTTTAGGCAGAGAATCAAAGGGTATAGGGTTTTATTGAAGGTAAAGATTTGGATGCTTGGAAATATAGAATTGAAATAAAATAAAAATATTATTAAAATTTCAAAATAATTATAAAGAATAATAAGATTGAAAACAAGGTTTAATACGGATCAAAATAGTAGATTTCAAATGATGGCGCGCATCTGCAATTTCTTGGGCCGAGCTAGAGACTTACCAGACTACAAGCTCGTTTTTGCTTTCTGGGCACCCGAGCCCTAGCTCGTTTTTGCTTTCTGTGTGCAGCTGCGTTGGGGTTGGGGTTTTTTAATGAAATAAGGGGGTGCGGGTGAGTTTGTTCTGTGGTTCATTGTGCCCTGAGTGGTGGCATTTGCAGTGCGGGTGCATTTTTCCTAGCTCGACATTTTTTGATTGTTCTTGGCGGCTGTGTGAGTGACGTTTGCTGTGGGCGTGGGTCGGTTGTGGCTTGCGGGGGTTGTTCTTGTAGAGACTTGGTGCTTGGGGCCGTTCTTCCTCACTGTTTCTCTTTGGCCATTGCTGGTGGGGTAGGGCTCACGGGGTTGAAGCCTATGGAAGGTGATTTCCTATGGGTGGTGTGGGGCTCCCCCACCCATAGTTGTTTGTTGATTTTGCAGGCTCGTCTTGGGCTTGATGCTCCTATCCCGGGGTGAGGCATCTGGGGTGTCTCTTGTTATGGATTTCTGGGCAGCGATGGGCTCGATGCCTAGGAATCATGGGATGAAGACTTTCAATAATAATTTATTTGCTCCAGAAGTTGAGTGTGCTAATGAGGGGGTGTCTTCCAGTTTGTGGATCACAAAGATCAGCGACTGCCTTGAGCGTTGCAAGGAGAGGCCAAAATTGGTTGTTCTGTCTAAGATGATTGCTAAATATATTGAATATTATTCAAATCACTCCTTATATTGCAAGTTTTTGGGGATGAGGGTTTCTTTGCAGTTTTTTGAAGTTTGGGCTCAGAGGGCTTGGGAGCCAGAGGGAGAAATGGAGATAATGCTGCTAGCCAATAATTATTTCATGGTTACTTTCAACTGCATGGCTGATCACAATAGGGTCTTTGAAGGTGGCCCCTATTTTTATAACAAGATGGGGTTGTTCATAAAGCCATGGCATGCCAGCTTTAATCCTTCTGAGGAGCTTCCGAACTGGGTCCCGGTGTGGGTTCACTTACCTCGGCTTCCAGTGGAGTGTTGTCAGGAGGATGTTTTGCATTTGCTTGCTTCATTGCTTGGGAAACTGGTCGAGACTTCATCACAAACTTTGGGTAAAAAGGTAATGACTTATGCCCACATCTATGTTGAAATTGATTTAAGCAAGCCTTTGCCCAATGCTGTGGATATGTGTGCGGGCTCTTATTCTTGGGTGCAACAATTGGACTATGAGACTCTTCCTTTTTGCTGTCGTCTGTGTCATGAATATGGTCACCTGTAGCGGAGATGTCCAAGATATAAGCATGTGGAGTCTCAACCTTCTCAACCTTCCCATAACCCTCCTAGGGATGATAAGGGGAAGAGCCTTGCCCATGACGAGGTGAGTGGTGCTGATGGTTTTATTCCAGTCAAAGCTCATAATAGGAATCGAGGCCAAAAGAGAACTTTCAAGGAAAGGAAAGATGGGGGTTCTTTTAACAGGTTTGAAGTTTTGGATGATCTCAGCCAGCAGGAAGTGAACCCGGGTCTAACAGACTTGGATCAGGGGGTTTAGGACCCAGCTCAGGTGGGCATTAATCTTGAGGCTTATTTAGGCCTGCAAGGGGATGAATGTCTAATCAAGAGGGTTGAGAGCTCAGTACAGGAGGGTGTTAATCTTGATACGTTGGGTGCGCAGGGAGTTGATTGCCTACACATGGGTACTGATCAGCAGGTAGTGGTTCCAGTGGTGTCGACTCCTCCTTTTGTAGCTCCATCTGCTGGAGGGGATTCTTCTCATCCTAGATGGACCGAGGGTTTGGATTTAGTTAGGCATGTCAAGCTTCCTCCAAAATTGGGCCTCATGCAGAAGGATATTAAGAAAGGTGGGGCAGAGAAATCTTCTAAACCTGTAGAAAGCAGGATGTGGAGAAGATTAAGTTGATAGGTGATACTTTGGTGGAGGCGGGGTCAGTAAAGACCTTGGATTCTCACTTTTCAAATCCCTTGAAATGATTGTTCTATAGTGGAATGTGAGGGGATTGAACAATGGCCCTAGACAAAAAGCGGTTCATGATTTAATTAAAAGACAAGGTCCTAATGTCATTTTTCTGCCGGAGACTAAGTTATCTGTTGAGACTATGTTTGGTGTGGCGGCTAAGTTATGGAGGATCGGGGAGTGCCAGTGCATTGGTGCGCATGGGTCTTTGAGGGTTGTAGCCTATTTATGGAACCTGCAGAAGATCCGACCTGTCTGGTGGATGTCTTCTAAATCTTCAATATCTATGATAGCTACGATTTTTGCAACTGGGGAGGCTATTATATTCTCTAATATCTATGCTCCTATTGACTTTAGGGGTAAGCAAGTTCAGTGGTCTCATATCAAGTTTGTCTGCAGTATGGCACCTTTCTATCCATGGATTTTTGCTGGAGATTTTATGCTATTTCTGAGCTGGCTAAGAAGCGTGGTGGTGCTGGGAGGTTGGAGCCCTCTATGTTGCTTCTTCGTGACAACATCACTACTTTGAATCTAGTTGATATCAAGCCCAACAATGGTAGATATACTTGGAATAATCATCGTGTTGGGGATAACTGTATTGTTGAAAGGTTAGACCGTTTTCTTGTTTCTTGTTATTGGGTTGGCGGGAGGTGGTCTTCATGCTCAGAGATCTTGGATTGGAGAGGATTTGATCATTGGCCTATCAAACTTACTATTGAGTCTGCTAGTGTGCATTGTACTCCCTCCTTTAGGTTCTATCTCATGTGGTGTTGGAGCCCATCTTTGTTTGAATGTGTGGCTGACTGGTGGAGGAATGGCAGACCCGCTTATGGAATGACCATGTATACCTTTGCTAAGCTCCTCCAATTTGTGAAATATCAACTCAAGCATTGGAATCATCAGTCCTTTGGGAATATATTTCATGCTAAAGCGATGGCTCAAGCGGATCTGGATAGCATTACAAGAGTGTTTAGGGAAGATGGAGTGACAAAGGGGCTACTTCAAGACAAGGCTAGTGCTTTGAAAGCCCTAGAGGAGTGGGAGTTGAGGGAGGAGTTGTTCTGGAAACAAAAGGCTCGGGTTGAGTGGCTTCAGGAAGGGGATAAAAATACAGCTTTTTTCTTTAATTCGGTGAAAGCTCGAAGGCATGGCAATTCTATCTCTGTTCTAGTGAATGACAGGGGTTAGCATCTCTCATCCTTTCCAGAAATCTCACATGAGGCAGTGCAATATTTTGCTTCTCTCTTTAGGGAGGACTCACAAGGGGGGTCCCCTAAGGAAGCCCAGGTGCTTTCTTGTATTCCCTCTTTGGTGTCTGGAGAGATGAATCAGTATCTTATGAGGGACATCTTGCTGGAAGAGTTAGAAGGGATTGTTTTCCAAATGAAGAAAGGGAAAGCTCCTGGTCCCAATGGCTTCCCGGTTGAGTTTTTTCAAGAATTCTGGGATATTATCAAGTTAGATCTTTTGGCTGTTGTTCAAGAATCTCAGCGAAATAAGTAGATGTTAAGGGCCTTAAACTCTACTTTTCTTGCTCTTATTCCCAAGTGTGAAGGGGTGGATAGATTAAGTCTTTTTCATCCCATTTCTTTGTGCAATGTAGTTTATAAAATTATCTCTAAATTAATAGCTGACAGGTTGAAACTGGGGCTTAAGGACTTGATTTCCGAAGAGTAGAGTGGTTTTGTTGCTAGTAGGCAAATTCTGGATGGGATTGTTATTGCTACTGAGACTATTCATTCTATGGCCAGTTCTAAAGAAAAGGTGATGCTCATCAAATTGGATATGGATAAGGCCTATGACAGGGTCAGGTGGTCCTTCCTTTGGAAGGTTCTCAGTGCCTTTGGGTTTGGGGAAGAATGGATACAATGGGTTATGAGTTGCGTTACTTCAGTCTCTTTCTCTGTGCTAATTAACGGGGAACATTCTGAGTTATTTGGTGCTTCTAGGGGGCTTCGCCAGGGGGATCCCCTTTCTCCGTACTTGTTTATTCTCCTTGCCGAGGGGTTGGGGAGGTTGATGCGAAGGAATGTGGAGTTAGGCCTTATCCAGGGTTGGCGGTGGGGAGGCAACTTTCCTCCACAGTCTCACTTGCAGTTTGTGGATGACACTGCTCTAATGGGTATGGCCACAATGAGAGATGCTTCTCATCTACGTCGTGTGTTGGATGTTTACCTGGTTGCCTCGGGACAACAGATTAATGAAGATAAGTCTTCTATTTTTTTCTTCAATAATCTGGGCCCTATTCAGCAGAGGATTGCTCAAACTTTGAGATTTCAGATTGGGATTCTCCTGGTGACTTATCTTGGGATTCCTATTTCAGTGGGGAGGATGCCTCGGGAATCTTGGCAGAATATTTTGGACAAATTTAGAGTGAAAGTTAATCATTGGACTCACAGGTGGTTATCCATTGCTGGTCGAGTTCAGTTAATTAAGTCAGTGGTACAAGCTTTGCCTATTTACCGATGCATGCTTCGGGTGGCCCCAGTGGGCTTTGTTAAGGACTTAGATTCTATTGCAAGACAATTTTTATGGGCTAGTTGCTTGATGTCTTCCAAATGGAGTCTGGCCAGATGGGAGGTTATTTGTAGCCTAAAGCAATATGGTGGTCTGGGCCTTCGACAGTTGGCTTGGACTGGTGAGGCTCTGGTCGCGAAGTTGTATTGGCATTGGTGTGTTGAGAAAGATAAGGTCTGGGCCATGATTCTTTCTCAAAAGTATATCTCAAAGATCCCTCAGCTGATATTCCTCGATATCCCCTTGTGGGGAAGGGCTTGGTGATCTGGGGCACCCTCAAAAAAGGAGTTGCGCTTATTAAGGAGGGCTTATTTTGGATTTGTAAAAAGGGGACCAAGGTCCAATTTTGGTCTGATTCTTGGGATGGTGCTCCTCCCATCATTTCTCAGTTTCCTAACCTTTTGAATCTTAGTCAGAGGTTTATTGAGGTTGGTTGGTCTCGGGTGAGTGATTTCAAGACTTTCTCTTCTAGGGGTCAGCTGGAAGTGGCAAGATGGAAGTCTCCTGATGAATGGCCGGATGTGGGTTTGTGGGAGGACTGTATTGAGCTACAAAGTATCCTTTCTAGTAGATGGTGTAGCTACCTTAGGGATGAAGATGTGCTTGCATGGTCTCCTAATCCTAGGGGTGTATCAGAAGCTTGTGTCTCATAGGGTGGTTGGGGAAGAAGTTCATTGGTGGAACAAGTTCTCTTGGCCAAAATGTAATTGCTTTGCTTGGATGTTGGCATGGAATAAGTGCTTGACTTGGGATAATATTCGGAAGAGGGGTTTCCAGGGCCTGTCTGTTTGTATTCTGTGTGGTGTTGCCGAGGAGGACTCTACTCACTTATTTTTTCATTGTCCTTTTGCTCTTCAAATTTGGCATTTTTGGTGGGGTGTTTTGCAGAGCCCATATGTTCATGCTTCCTCCTTGATTGAATTTTGGTAGGGGTTGGGTAGGCCTCCTTCTATGGCTTCTTTTTTGCAGACGGTATGGCATGTGGGACCTATTTTCATGTTGTGGTAGATTTGGTTGGAGCAGAATCAGAGGATTTTTTGGGGTGAGAAGAAGCTGGTGCAACAAGTATGGAAAAGGATTTTAGGCATGGTTCAGGAGATAGTGGAAGCTAAATGTGAAGTGGAGTTTCCCTTGGAAAAAAGGGATGTTGAGTTGGTGGAGAGACTGGGATTGCAGGGGTTGTCTTTGGCTTCTAGGTGTGTTAGGAGAGGTCGGCAGGCGAAGCAGAAAGTTAATAGGGAGGGTAGATGGCGGCTTCCTCCTTTTGGGGTCTTGAAGATTAATATGGATGGATCCTCAAGGGGTAATCCTAGACCAGCTGGTATTGGGGGGATTGGTAGGGATTCTTCAGGTTCGGTAATCTTTTTCTTCTCAATCTATGAAGGGCAGCAGACTATCAACCTGGTGGAAGGGTTGGCTATTCTTCACGCCTTGGAGAGGGCTTATGCTTTGGGTTGGAGAAGGATTATTTGTGAATCTGATTCTCAGGTCTTGATCAATTTTCTTATTGAGTAGAAAGTGACAGATGTTAGTTGGCAGTTGGCTATGGTGGTGCGTCAGATTTTACAGGTTAGTTTGAAGATGGAGATGGTGAATTTTGTTCATATTCTGAGGGAGTGGAATAGGGCTGCTGATTGCTTGGCACGATGGGCCTTAGAGCATTTAGATGGATGGAGAATTCAGGAGTGGGATTTGGTTCCTTAGGCGCTCCGTCATGATTTGGAGAAAATCCTTGTTGAGGATAGGGATGGCAGGGTGTAGGATGAGCTTGCTCTTGTTATTTTCTGTTGCTTGTGTTGGTTCCTGGGACCTCGTCCTTTGCTTTCTCTGTAATGCTACTTTGTAAGTTTCAATAAAGTTTTTACCCCCTTTTTATTAAAACAATATTAACATTATTAATTTATTGTAATAAGATTTTTGAATTAAAACTATGTGCCAATTTTTACATCAACATTTCTGAATATACTCTTCTCTCTATCTGCATTACATCTTGGTGATGGATCATGGAGTATGATATGAAACGTTGATGTAAAAATTGGCACACAGTTTTAATCTAGAAATCTTATTACAATACTATCATGGATCGTGGAAGCTTCATGCTTTTAATTATTAATCTATATAAATTTTAATTATATTATATTTTATTTGTGTTTACATTGAACTCTATATATTGTATTGAAAAGATAATCATTTTATGTATTTCTACAATAGATTTATATAATTACATAATGTAAATGGTTTGATATTTGATAATTATATAATCAAATTTATGTAATAAATGACTACATATTATTAATGATTTATGAAATTGAATTTATAATTTATTTTAAATCTATATTGCAATAAAAACATATACAATATTAATTTATATTATATTTAATTCTTTGAAGTTTATAACAATATAGTTTTGTTATCTCTATTTTTAAAATTTTTAATTTTCCACATATCTTTATATTTAATTTTTACTTCATAGTTTTTTCTTACATTACACTTTACTTTGTACTTTAAAAAATTATTATATATTTCACAATTAATTCCATATTCTATATTTAATTCTATATTTTAAATTAAATTCTATTTTCTATATACTTTATATTATTATAGGATTTTGAATTATATTATATTGTATTTATATTAAAAAAATTATTTTATGATAAAATTTTATATTTTTATTTTTTAATTATACTCTATATTTTATATAAAATATATTGAGCAAATTAACTTTAATTAATATATTATTTTTTAAACTATATATAAAATATATTTTGTAATTATATATTGAAAGAATAGTTTTGTTAAATTTTATATTTATTTTATTTTATATTTATTATATATATATTAGATGTTAGATTTAATATTATATGATAAATTTTCTAATTTATATTTTAAATCAATTTTTTTTTTCTTTTTTATTATTTATTTTAAATTTTATGTTCTTTTTCTTTAAAATAACTAATAATTATAAAAAATAATTTTGTGAAAATAATTTAATTTTTTATATTTGACATTAAATGTTAAATTTTGCATTTTACATTATATATTATATTTTATATCTTTACATTTCACATTAACATTATGTTTAATATTTTATATTTAACTCTACAACTTTTCATTAAATTATGAATTTTAAATTAAAATTTATATTTTATATTTCATATTTTAAATGAATAAAAAAATAAAATAAATATGTTAAATTATTATTTTTTAATAAAAGTTAAATAAAATTTATATTGCAATATTAAATTAAATTTATATAAATCTTACATCATAAAATGGAATAAGAAAATATTTAACTACAAAAGAATCTAAAATATCGTAACAAATTACCTAAAAATAGCGTTTAAACATAAATTGAATCAATGAACTCTCCTTATACATCATAGATGTATGGATGGGTAGGGTAGGGGAGAGGACCTAGTAGTTGAGCACCCTAACTTCACGCTTCTCAAAATCCTACATGGAAATTTCAAATCACTTCCAATTTTTTACAACGGCTTACTTGGCAAGTCCCCTACTTATAATAAGGTTTTAGGTCCACATCAACATGCTTTTTGTCGAGGTGTCCAAAAAGGCCCCAAAAAAAGTGAGACTGATACTTGCGCACTAAATCATGTTTTATTGGTGTGTTGATGTGGCATCATATGTTTTGTTGCTTTTTTAGATCTAAGGAATACATTTCATTCAATTATGGGTAGTCATCATCAATACAAAATTTAAAGTCACAACTATTGGTCCAATATTGTTAAAAATATTGAGTATTAGACCAACAAATGTTATAACAACTATTGGAACATGGGGTCCTCTCCCCTAAATAAAAAGATTTGACAAAATTTGACAAAGTCAAATTAAAGTAGTGGATGGAGACTTTGACTTATCTCAAAGGGAATATGGTGACTTGCTCTTGTGTCACTTACTATGACGTTAATCTCATTGATCCACAAAATTCTAAAAACTACAAAAATATTAGACAAACACACAAACAAATATTCTCAAATGATGAATGTTGATTGTTAAAAAGACATTTTAGATAAACACAATCAAAACCATCAACTTTAATATTATAAATCTTTGAGAATGTTCAAGATAGTCTTCTACTCTTATTGTAGAAATAAAAATTCTAATTCATTAAACACACATATATTTCTTCTATATGAATCAATAATCCAAAAACAATAATCAATTTTCAAATATTAAATCATTTTAAAAATAAAATACTTAAATTTCTCTTTAAATTTTTTTTTTTTTCCTTGCCTTCCTACAATGTACCTTTTAACTTTTTCTTGACATATGAATATATATATATAAACTACGTATTAAGATCGTTTTGAATATATATTAAATCCAATATAACGAAATCTTTAAAAATTAAAAGAACTTATAATTGTCCTTCCACAAAACAATGGATATTCATTTAGTTATTAATTTTTTTTTACTTATATATAAGCTTAAATATACAACCAAGCAATATATGATAATTTTATTTATTAGAATTTAATTTTGTATTTATATTATTATGTGAACATTAAATTTTTATATAGGTATATAAAAGAAAATTGTATGCTTTAATATATATTTTATTTATTTTATGTTATTTGTATGGAAATATATAATTTATTTTTGTTAGTGTGTTTATTGATTCAAGAATGAATTTAGTAATTCTATATGTACCATCTTTTATTCAAATATGTTTGACTCTATTTTTAATAGTTTTCTCGTTCTAAACTAAACCACACTTGTGATCCTATTCTCTAGACTAGATAGAAGGTATGGTCTTGCCAATGATTTTTAAATTTCAAATTTTTGCTTTTTGAGGTCGATCTTTTAGGGATCTAATTATTAGCCCCCAACGTGAGCGCCAATAGAGTAAGAGATTATCTTAAGAAATTTTTACATGGGAATCGATCATAAGATATCAATCATAAAAAGTATCAAACATTTAGAACATTTCTCTTTTTCTAAGAATTAGTTTAGATGTCCTCAACAACTAATATATGACATCAACATTAATTAATAATCAATATTCATTGTCAAAGCACACTATAAAGATATATATCAAACATAGTCACTCATCTACTTGCATTGGGCTTTATGATGCAAGCAAAAACAACCCCATCCACAAGATCACAAAAACCACAAGTTTAAATAGAGAGAAACTATTGTATTCAAATTTGAAAACTTCATTCATTCATGTTGAAACAATTACAATATTTATTTCAGAATAAAATCAACAAAAGAAAAGATACAAAACTTGGCTTTCATAGCCATTCTCTCACTATTGTCCTTAAACTCTATTTTCAACATTGCTTCCTCTCTTCTTTTTTATTTCTTCTTCTCCTCTCCACCTCCTTGCTACTCCCAAAACCTCCATGTTGTTCCAAACCTCCACCTAGCTCCTATCCTTCTCTTCACCTCTCACACATTGGCGCCTTGTCTTTACTTCACTAGCACTACTCAAACCTACAAAAAACAAAAACCCAATGAATACCTCTATAGAGGCGTCTCTTCTCCTTCCCAGTCCTGCACAAACTCTTTTTCATGTTTTTCTTCAAAAACCACCCAAAAATATATTGAAAATCATCAATTATTGACCAAGAATGGGCGTCTAGCTCTCCCCAAGAATAACTATACATATTCTAAGTTTAGGCAGCATTAATTAGGACATTTTAAACCTCCATTAACTCCTCTAGGCATTATCTTTACTCCAAGGGGCATTTTTCTCTATTTTGGGCATATTAAAAACTCTAAAATCTTTATTTTTCTACCTCTTTTATGTTTCAAACTCCCTCCAAATTATTCATGCAATAGATAAACAATGAATGAAGGAATAAAAACTAATATTTAATTTACATGACCTCCATAATACCTTTTCAAAATAAAATTAATCAAATTGGTGCTTTGAAAGTGGGGTGTTGGGAGGTGGAAAAATGAAAGTTCTCCAATTCACATGAAAATTGGCGTGCAAGCTTGGAATGGTACCCCATGGACTCCTACAAAAGGATTTTACTCCAACCCTCAAAAATTGTGAGATATTAAACTTTTCATTAATTGACAAGCTAGAACAGGAAATTTTGATATCTCCAAAACAATGAATGTCAGGTCATCCGACAATAATGGGTTACACTTTTCTACCAAACTTGACATTGAAATCAATATTTTGAACAAAATCTTCACTTTTTGACACTTATAGTAGCTAAACTATTAGGAATTTGAAAATGATGCAAACTAGTGATTTGTGAGATTTTGTTTGTAGATTTTAAATGTATTTTTTTTTAATTGAAATTAAATTGTAATTTTGTGTCTCCTTTGATAACTAGTTTTCAATAGTAAATGACATTTTTAAAAAGTGATGTGTACTGTGTTTCGCATAACTTTTTCCTACAAAGCATAAAATTTTGATTCTTTTGAATTTAGGTTGGTAACACCGATATCTAGTGCTTGCATTTTGTTTCATAACATTTTGTTGAATATTTTTCTTTTAATTAAGTTTTGAAGTCAAACCATTTACAATTTAGACATAAGTACACTAAGTCCTGCATAATTTTTTTGTGTATTGAAATTCATTTTTTTTGTTGGAACAAGGACATCAATACCTAGTGCATAGATATTTTTCAAAAAAAATCCACTAATTTACTAATTTTCCACATGTGTAGAACAAATAATTTGATGTTCAATGAAAAACCTATGTTCAATAAAACTAAAAAATAAAAAATAAAAGAAAAATATATTAAATTTATAGTTGTTGGAAAGCTTGTTTTGATGACTACGATCCTCCAACTTGGTTTATCAAGTTGACTCCATTTTCACCTCCAAATCAAGGTTCAAAAGTCAAAAAATGCATTAATTTTGAAGTGGAGGGGGAAAGGTGAAAAAAAGGGGCCTTCATTCGGGGCTTTGAACGAAGGGGTCCCCATTCATTCAAATCTCCCTTCATTCGAAGGGGTCTTCAAATGAAGGCCCCGAATATGGCATTTACAAAGGCAAAGACAATTAATTTGGAAAAAAACATTTCATTAAACACCTTTGAACAAAGGTTTAGGCTTTGTGCAAAGGGGTATGTTCAAACGAATGGGTATATGTTCAAGTAAAGCATGTTCATTTCAAGGCTTAGTTCGTTCAAAGGAATTTCTAATGTTTTTTTGGGTGGCCTCCAATTTTTTTCATCAAAAAAATTATAACCCATTATTGTGCAATCACCTTGCTATGAATACAAAATATTTACCATTAACTCACAAATATCCTCAACCATCTTATTGTCAAAGGATTTTTCACCAAACCTCATGAATTTCTCTAAACAATTGTTTCACTGAAATTGCTCTTTTGTGCATCAAAATGACAACTCCACAAAACTATCACCATGTAACTTTGACTGCATCCAATGCCGCTAAATGTCAAATGAAAGCAAAAACACACCAAAACTAAAACTCAAACCTAAAAAATATTTTTGGTTGATGTCGATTTCCACTCTGCCTAGATGCTCCTGCATCAGACATGCTAGGTAGGAAAAACTTTGTGAGTAGAACTCACAAAATTGAGTAGAGTAGTAGAACTACTCTTTCTAGTTGTAGACAACCTGCAATGAAATCCATCATTGATTTAGAAAAATGGATTTCTTCTTCCGCCTCTTCCAACACTTAGTCGAGACACTTGTCATCCTCCTCCACCAAGCATGCACTTTATTCTTGCTTCCTCTCATGGACTTACATCCACCATAGACCATCCTCCTTTGCCACATCTCTTCTTCCTTTCTTTCCTTCTTTGTGGGATCCAACCCACCACAAACCAACCACCTCCACCAAGTTCCTCCCGTACCATCATCTACAACCACTATACACAAACATGCATACCAATCCACAACTACACCTTCATCTTCTACTACTCCAATCTCTCCTTTAAATGGTAAATAATCATCACTTTTAAACTCAAAATCAGAATTTAATTCATCTTCTTCTTCATCCTCAAAACCCTCCATGTATGCAACTTTATAAGGTTGTATGCAACTTTATAAGGTTGTTTGAATTTCTCCCATGTATTCATATCCTCCAAAGGATCATCATTTATTGCATCTCCTTCTTTGTTGTCTTTATTCAAGATAATGTTAGCAAAATCATGGAATTTATCTTCTCGCATTTGCATCTTCTTATCATCTTCATCCAAAATTTTCCTCTCAAATAACCTATCTAGCATTCATCTCTTCTTATCAATTTTAGAACCATCCATGTTCACAACTTCTGATTGCAAACCTTCTTCATCTACTTCACATAATGCATTTCATTCACATGGTATCGTTGTAAATTGCACCTCATTATCTTCTACATTTGTGTGGGCTTCCCCCACATATTATTCCTTACATTCAACCCCTACCAAAGGGATGCAATACTCTTTCTTTTTTCTCTTCTTTTTGTTGCTCTCTTTCAAGAGAGCATTCTTCTTTCCATATCTCTCTTCCCATATTCTCATTTCCTCTTTAATCTTCTTTTCCAATATATTTACTTCATCCTAGAACTTTCCAAATTCTTCATGGTGCTTCCTATTTTCCACTTCTTCCCAATATTGTTCCGAGAACAAAATTCTAACAGGCCTCCTCATGACCCATCCCATCCTCTCAGGTATAGACTACCTCATGTCTGACATGTTGGAACACATTTATTGTTGTGCCAAAAGATCAACCTATTAATGCTTGATACAAATGTCAGAGATAAATGGATCCACAAGAGGCAGTTATTCCATGTCTCGAATCCAAAGGGGGACATTGGTAATTAGTCCAACAATCCCCCTTTAGCATCACCTGAGGGGATTCGAACCCGTGACCACAACTCTAATACCATTTGTTGGAACATGTTTGTCATTATGCCAAAAGATTGACTTGTTAACACCCAATACAAATGTCAGAGATAAATGAATCAATGGGAGGCAGTTAGTCCATGTCTTGAACCTAAAGGGAGACATTGGTGATTAATCCAACACAATGATCTATTTACAAACTCTAATCCTCTAACTTCATTCTCCACCCACAGGTCCTAACATAGGTTGCCTCATATTCAGTGCTCTGCCTATACGCTCAAAATATCTAGATTTGATACCACTGATGCAAGTAAAAACAACCCCATCCACAAGATCAAAAAAACCACAAGGTTAAACAAAGAGAAACTATTGTATTCAAATTTGAAAGCTTCATTCATTCATGTTGAAACAATTACAATATTTATTCCAAAATAAAATCAACAAAAGAAAATATGCAAAATTTGGATCTCATAGCCATCCTCTCATTGTTTTCCTCAAACTCTATTTTCAACACTAGTTACTCTCTTATTTTTTCTTTATTCTTCTCCTCTCCTTCACCTCCTTGCTGCTCCCAAAACCTTCATGTTATTGTTCCAAACCTCCACCTAGCTCTTATCCTTCTCTTCACCTCTCACACACTAGCGCCTTGTCTTTCCTTCACTAGCACTACTCAAACTTGGAACGAAAACCCCCAATGAATACCTCTATAGAGGCATCTCTTCTCATTCCCATTCCTGCACAAACTCCTTTTCATGTTTTTCTTCAAAAACCCACAAAAAACATGCATTGAAATTCATCAATTATTGCCCAAGAATGGGGGCCCAACTCTCCACAAGCATAGCTATGCATATTCTGAGTTTATGTAGCATTAAATGAGATTTTTTAAACTTCCATTAACTCATTCGGGCACTGTCTTTACTCCAAGGGGTGTTTTTCTCTATTCTAGGCATTTTAAAAACTCTAAAATATTGATTTTCTACCTCTTTTATGTTTCAAAAACCCTCCAAATTATTCATGAAATAGATAAACAATGAATGAAGGAATAAAAACCAATATTTAATTTACATGACCTCAATAATAACTTTTCAAAATAAAATTGATCAAATTGGTGCTTTGGAAGTGCGGAATTGGGTGTCAAGAGGCAAAAAAATGAAAGTTATATGATTCATATAAAAATTTGTGTACAAGCTTGAAATGGTACCTCATGGACTCCTACAAAAGGATTTTACTCCATCCCTCAGAAATTGTGAGATATTAAACTTTTCATAAATTGACAAGCTAGAACAGGAAATTTAATATCTCCAAAAAAATGAATGCTACAATCGTGAAATCTTCACCATTAACTCATAAATATCCTCAAACATCTTATTGTCAAAGGATTTGACACCAAACCTCATGAATTTCTCTAAATAATTATTTCACTGAAATTGCTCTATTGCACATTGGGATGAGAACTCCAAAAAATTGTCACCATGGAACTTTGACTGCATCCAATACTGAGAAACGTCAAATGAAAACCAAAACAGATCAAAACTAAAACTCAAACCTAAAAATTTTCTTGGTTGATATTGATTGCCAGTTTTCCCAAATGCTCCTACATCACTTTAGCAACATTCAATGATCAACTCAACGACATTCATTTCCACCACTCATATTGGCATTCAATGCCACGACTCACATGATATCTATAATAATCAGCCTTGTTATTTTTAGATTAAAAATACTTTTTTTTTGTGTGTTCTTTCAAACTAGATATAAGATGTAGAAGGGGTTTTTGTTTTGATTTAAATGATTCAAATATAACAACATATTACAATAATTATTTATAACAGATATTAATTCTACAAAATACTAAAATTTCATGAAATATAATAGCAGAAAAATTCCATATTTAAACATTGATCATAATATTTATTTTTCCTTTAAAATAATAGCAACCAGTACGTAAAATATCACCACTTATCTAAATCAACACATGCAATAACATGGAAGTACATATAACTCACATGCAAGCAACATGCAAGCTCATGTAAGTACATGCAACTCGCATGCATAAATATTTTAGAAATAATCCATAGTGACAAAAGAGTTCTCACATGCCCTAGGCACCACCATGCAGTTGGAAATAAGTCTAAGGTGCTCCCTTAAATATTTTAATTAAAATAACAACCTTAAAAGGAATTTTATTTACCATAGCTCATTAATACATCCAAATTATAGAAACTGTCAAAATGCATTGGAATCGAAAATCAATTACACAGGAGTGATCTTGATGATGAAAGATGATGAATAGACCTGACTAGGTAACTTACTATAAATAGATGCTCCCTCCAAGAATCTTGAAACCTAAACTAGAATTGAAAATAACATCTCAAAGCATCATAGAACTCCTCTAAACCATTCAAGCTCACTAGTAACATCAAATTACCCCTTTGATCATGTTGACACAAACCCAGAAGGACATCTACAATTGCAAAGCAAGAGAACCCAAAAATGGGGACATTACAGTCCTCCCTTCCCAAAGATTTCTTATCCTTAAGTAATGCCAACATAACCCAAAACTCAAAATACTAGACCAAACTGAAACCAAGAACGATCTCAAGGTCCCAAGTCAACCTAGGAGATCTATAGTACCATCCTCTCAAGGCATTGACCTACAAGGTACCAACACAAGAGACCTCTTGAAAACCACCCATAAGAATAACAATCAAATACTGCAAGAACTCAGTCAACACCTTAAATAATTTCTCTTCAAAGGAACCAACCTAATGCAAGATAGGAGTAGACTCCAAAAATCTAACACTGGCTCTCTCATTCCCAATAGTTGTTGAGCAACAAAACTTGATGCAATCCCTAGGTTCCAAATTAGTCTCAGAAAGGAACCACCATGCTAACATTGCACCACTCTGATAATAACTGACAATCCAACGTGTTCATGTTGCATTTTCTTGTAAGGACTCAAACCTATAGCATGAAACATCTCCCACCAAATCATCTCAATAATGTCAATAACTACAATCCTCATACCTAACATGATCCTGGGCAACTAGAAGAAATATTTGTGCAACCCATAACCATACTCCTCAACATACCTTATCAAGGTATCATACAAAGTCATAACTGCAGATACAAACTCCTCCACTCTTCTTGCAAAAAAGGAAACAATCCTTTGCAAGAGTTAAACAAACTCACCAACATAACACCATATGGGTAAATGGCATGTCTTTTTTGTACTAATCTGATACAACCATGAATACTAGCAAAAATATTTACCATTCCAACTCCAAAGGTCACTAAATGATGAACCAAAGAAAGCAAAAGTTCACCATCCTAAACCAACACCAAGTGTAAACTATCAAAGTTTACATCACAAACTTACAACCCAAAAATAAGCTCAACATTGGAGTTCTGATCTATTCTTTACTATGTAACACTCCCAAGAATAACCATTCATTCATTATTCCAATCCTTACTTAAAATTTCTCTCCAATCTATTTGTAGATAAGCAAAAA
>VDFB02299458.1:134232-284966 GCA_007258455.2 Sequoia sempervirens
TATTGAGTGGACGTTTATATATATATTTTTTAAAAAATTGAATTATAAAATAAAATAGAATAGTTTTATTTTTCTCTATTTCTTTTAGATAGATATATTTCATATATTTTTTTCAAATCAATAGATAAGTGTTTTGAGTCTTGATAGATTAACTTTTTCAAGGGAAATCTGATAATTTATTAGTCCAAAATATCACTGATCATTAATTTTTTAATAGCTAAGTGAGGGAAGTAGATTCTTTGTATATTAATTTAAAAGATTAAAAAAAAATCAAGGGCTTGATAGACTAAACAAAGAAAACTAATCTATCAACAAGAAAAAAAAAAAAACACTTTTATTGTAGGGGTGCAACCAATCCTAGTACAAGGGGACTTATTTTTCTTTGCATTAGAATAGAGTGACATTTTACATTGATCAATGCTTGGAATTGAGAAATATTTCTTCTATTTAATCTTGATCTAATTATTAGAACTTAAACAAGGAAAATCCTTAGAAATGTGATTTACACTAATCTCTAATATCTTTACAAGAAGATAGTTCCCAAAAACCTTCATTAGGGCTAGCATTAGCAAAAAGTCCTTAGGCCTAGCCATAAAGGGAGAACAATTTGTACCAATCAAAGAAGTAGGATGAATCTTTATGTCTATTCATAAAAGGAGAATAATCTACACTAATTGAAGGAGGAGGGAAAGTTTTATGACTCCATGTAAGAGGTGAGATCCAAGAATGAGGAGTTGCAGAGGACTAAAGTTGAAACTTGAATAAAAATGAGTAGACAATTGAACACTTTTATTGCCCCTTTCCACTAAGAATCCTACTTTGGAGTACATGCCCCTTTTATAAGTAATTGAAACTTTGAACTAACTAATCACCAAATACCAACCTTGAAATTTGATCTACATCTAAAAGAAATACTTTCATAATCAAGTTTCTTAAAAATTTTGTTCCTTGAAACTTGATCTACATCTAAAAGGAATACCTTCATAATCAAGTTGTTATTTTCAAATATTGCTCCCTACCTTGAACTCACTCTCAATAGGTGAGACTCTGGAGGGATCAAGCTCCACCAAAAATTGAGAAAAGGTGGATTGAGAATAGAGTTAGGTAAAATCTATTATAGCAATGGTTTTCCAAAGGGAGTTTCTAAGAGTAAAAATATTGGAAGATCCCTCAAATTGAAATAGAAGGTAGGGTAAATAAATCGAAATTGGAGTAACCAAAAATAATTTTGTAAGAGGGTTTAATTTGAGGTTTCATTGCTTCATACGAAAGGAAGCTTTGTTCAATATCCATTAGATCTCTTAGAGAAATATATGTTTTACCTAGATAAGAAATTTTAGATTACTAGAAATAAACTCTTCATACAAGGGTGAAAGTTTAAATTTTTGTTGCATTTTGGGCCAAAAAAGTAAATTCAGGTGAATAGTTTCATTTCAAGTAGTTTTGGGTAAAATTGTTTAGCTCAAAATTATGTTCCCCTTTTGTGAAACAAGTAGTTTCAATTGAAACTCTCAAAAACATTAACTTGATATACATTCAAAATCAAAATTGAAATGGATATTAATTTGTATAGAAGGCTTTGACCAACATATTTTTAAGCAAAAGGATTTTGACCAAAACTCTTTCACCCAAAACTATTGAGCTAACAACCCATGTGGAAACCTAACCCCTCTTTTGAGGAAAAATTAACAAAATTAAAAATTAAGTCCACATTTCTCCAAAAAGAACATTTTCATGAAAATATAAAAAATATCAATTGACACAATTCAATATAAGTAAAATAAGATTTATTTACCTCTCTTGAAAAGAAAATAAATCCAAAATATATTATCTCCAATGTTCAAGAAGTTAGGTCACAACTGTATTGGGTCACTCATCATTCAATTAAGGTATATTTATTCAAGGGGCCTTCAATGATTCACAGGGATTTAAATAAGTTTCTTCTCTACATATTCTTCTCATTTTTTATGTGATTTTTTTGTATATTTTTCTTTGTTTTTCTATTTTTTTAATTTTGATCCTAATCTAATCTAAGAGATTGTAAAAAATAAAAAGATATTGAGGTAACAAGAATTATAAAATGAATGGTTTGATTTAAATATTTTAACCTTTATGCATAAAAATATGAGAAATGAATCTTAAAATCACTATATTATGATTAACAATTATTGAACCAACAAAATAGAAAGTACAAAATCCAAAAGATTTTAGAGACCTTAAACTACTATATTATACACAAAAACTTAGTGAAAATCTAGTAACTCAATAAAAAATATTTTCAATTCAATTATTATTAGTTTCCACAAAATTTTAAAGAAAAAAGAATTGACTAGTGCACTCTACCATACCAGAGAAAAGAAAGATTGAAAAAATGGGATCTTTATTATTTTTAGCAATAATTTATAAATCAAAATTGAATCTTCTTCTTGAATTTTTTTTCTCTATTACTAAAACAAATTCCATTAACTGTTGTTGTCTCATAAAATAGCTATAAAAAGAGACAACCCTTATACAATATATGATGCATCCTTTTATAGAAAAAGAAGAGCTAAAAATATTCAATCTTCATACACAATTTGTAATCGAGAATTTCATGTAGAGGTTCTTATCATTAGATTACATCAAAATTAATTCTCCAACTCCACTTTTTAGAAGTTGATCCATGTATCACATTGCATAAGTTTATGCATTATTCTATAATATCACTTGATCATGCCTAAAATATAGGAACCACTTTATGAATTGAGTGGAACCCATTTTACATCAAGTTTTATTGAATTAAAAATAAAAAATTTAAATGTTCAAATGTTTCAACATGCTAAAATAGAAAGTTTGATTTGGCAGAAAAATAATTTGAATTTCAAATATACTATTTGGTATTTTTTTCTATTGGTTGTCCCTCTATGGTTTCAATATTTTTTTCCAAAATGACTCCATCTAGCCCATCAAGATGATCCAACCCGAACTTAAAGTCTTCATACACTTTTTCTAAAAAATCTAATTAGTTCTTCATGTCAACTAGATCATTTTTAGAAGAGGTAAAATTTGACTAAAATTGCATAAGATGATTGAGTGAGTCCAAATTTGGGGTCTATCTATTGGCATGTGGTTTTTCATTGATTTCAAAGGTGTTAGGTTCATGTTTGTAGTTGATGGCAATAGATGTCAAACAGAGGTTGATGCATGGTGTCACAAGATTGATGCATGATGCCACAAGTTTGATGATGCATCAAGGAAATTCATGCTTCAATAGTTCATGTTGTTGGTTTGATAAGATTGATGTTACTCTCTAAGGTATGGTGAAGTTCTTATTGGTATTTTTTCATTTGGTGTTGGTGATGAGTTTGCTACTTCAAGATTTTCAAGGTGTAAATGGGAACAAAAGGAATAATGGCTTGTTCATTATTGAAATGAAAAGGAAATAATGGTTTGTTCATTATTGTCAAGGGAATTGTATCTTATTATTTTCAAGGATGATTGAGAAAAAATCTTATCATTTTGTTAAGGGTACGCACAAAGTTGTTTTCATTATAAAAATGATGAGGGCACAATCTCTTGTGAAGGTTGTGGATGTGTCATGATGACTTTGGTATGGTAGCTGCAAGGCATGGTTTTCAGGCAGTGGTTGTTTGGTAGTGACTACTCCAGGTGTTATTGACTACTTCTATGGAAAATGAGCACATTGGTAACATATTCTTTAATCCTAGTTTGTTGCTATTCATGTCAAGTTACTAAGGTATGAAAATCAACATATAGATTGCTAGGTCTTTGAATTTTTTCTGTTGACTGGGGTTTCAGGTTTTGAAGCTTATTTTTATTCACTGCATAAGGGTTTATTGGAGTTTGTTGTATAATGATTCAAGAGTTTATTGTGTTCGGGGTTTCAATTTCAAATGATCTAAATGAAATTGCTTGTCAACCCTATTCCTAGGGCATACTGACATGACAAATATACATTGTGTGTTCTTTTTCTTTATTATCTCATGGTAGTTTGATATAACCTAAGTCTAAGATTTACATTTTTCAGTTCAATGCTAGTCTAGATGGCACATTTTGATAGTTATCAAACCATACTTTTGAATGATGCTTTACTGGTTATGAGGAAAATTCTTGTAAACAGTTGCATACACTGTTTGATGGAAAACTATCACGGTCTTGATTAATATATGGAAGTGACTTGATCACTATGAAGAGGTTCAATGAAGATGAGACTTATACTCTACAAAGAGTCATTATTATGCTTATGCTGAAAGAATTGATGAAAAATATATTTTAAAAAATAGAGAAAGCAAGTTCTTTAAGTGCTGGTATTATGTGGATACACAAACATATAGGTTCTTGAGTCTCTAATAAAAATGAGACAATCAAGAAATGCTTTGTAATGAAACATACATTATACTCTGTCCTTTTATTCACAGAATCATATTGATGTGAAAGTTGTATTGGCCAGGGAGGCAATTGTATTTTCCAATGAGGCATACTTGTAACCAGTGAGGTTCATTTGCTAGTGAGGCATATTGTGTAGCTAGTGAGGCACAAAAAGTAGCTAGTGAGGCTCTATAATCATTGGGTTTTTATTAAGCCAATGAGGCAATTTTTCTCGTGTGGTTTTTTATCTTTATGAGGGTTTTCCACTCATAAATCATTGTGTTATGGTTTCCCATTATTTGTGGTCTACCTGGTCTTCATGTTCAAACATTCAGTCTTGTGTATCTTTTAGCATTTGATTTTCTATGGTGTCTTTAGCTTTTATGATCTACTTATGTTCTTTGTGTTCAATCAAGCCTGATAGCTTTACATGCATGATGCAACACATGATAGTTGAATTGTTCTAAAACTTGCATTTTATATGTTCAAAGTTATGTAAGATTAATATAAGGTCATTTTAAATTGGTATACCATTGATTCACCCCCTCTTAGTGGTATTGTACTCCAACTCTATCTTATTTCATTAACGTTATATTTCAAAAAATTCTCGATCTCCTTAGGTGTCTTCATTTCATGCTTCTCCATATTCACTAGTTCAAGACTAATTATTATACTTATAAGGTCTTCAAAACTATACTTATCCTTATTCAATTATTTTTATCTTCCATAATTGTATGTATATATAAAGCAAGGACATTCCTTCTAAAACCTATCACCTTTATTGTCTTCTCAAAAAATAGTCATTAGGCTACAAAATTCCATTAGATAATAATTCCTAAGGGGATACCTATTATGATCCTAATATATGATATATTCTTAACTATATATTATATATTCTTAAGGATAAGCACTTGTGGCATGTTTAAAACTAACAGAAATAATAGTTAATGCACTAATACCTCTTAATTAGGATGAAGGGGTATGACCCTACATATTTTAGCCTATAAATAAGAGAGAGAACTCTCTCCCATATGATCATATTGTAGATAGGGCTAGAATTTTGGGATAATAAGTATGAATAAACAATAGCAACCATAAAACTATCTAATTCAAGCAATAAAGACCCTAATCCAACAATGAAGCACAAATGAATATAGAAAACCCAATAATAAAGCAATAATACTCAATCTTTATGTGATAATTGATTCATCTCCATTGCTCTTCTCCATTTTACTTTTTTTATTCTTAGAATAATGTGCAAGATATTTGATAAGCTTGATGTGTAGTAGCAAGATCTCAAGATAGCATGAATGATATGAATAGAAATTTTTTAAAGATTGTGGTTCACCTCAAAATGAATTAAAGGCTTGTTTGTATAGAAATCTCAATTCAAATGAAGGGCTAGGATTGAGTGACGATGTATCATGATCAACGGATGAGGTTAATTGAGACAAGCATAGATAAGGATGGACCAAAACTTGATGAATTAGTTGAGATTAGGGCTTGGATAAGAAGAAATTCAAATTAAATAATGATAGAAATTATATAATTATAGAGAAAGGAAAGTGATAAATAATTAAATAAATAAGATTTATTTAATTATGGGGAGAAAAGGATCATGAATAATTAAATAATTAAAATCATTATTTAATTATAGAGGAAAGTGGAAAAAATAATTAAATAAATAAAATTTATTTAATTAAGGATAGAAAAGATAAATTAGTGATGTAGCTTAAATAAAATTGACATTTATTTAAATTAATCAAAAGAGGAATATGTAGATAAAATGAATTAATTAAATAATTAAGAATTATTTAATTAATAGAAGAAAATGATCTATTAGAGAATAATTAAATAATTAAAATTATTTAATTATACATGGAAGAAATAGAATTAGTGATAAAATGTTGCTTGCAAGCTAGGGACAATTTTTCATTGTCTACATTTTTCCCCTCATTGACATAATGTGATTTCAAGCATTGTGTCAAGGAATAATCATGAAAATTCAACTCAGGTGATGCCCTAGCAAATGTAGGATAAGATGATGCCCCCTCGAGAAAATTGGCAAATTTTCAAAAAAATCCAAAAATAATTGGCAACTTTACTGATAAGCAAATTTGATTCGCGCAAATGCATTGGAAATGAAAAACTAGGCTCAAAAGTTGATCTAGGGATGAATTGATGGGATGTTAGTATGAAAGAAAAAGAGCAATGAGGAACAAAATGAGAGACAAAAATGGATGAATTGGGACTTGCTATCTTGAGATATTGCTAACAAATGATCAAGCTCTTATTTGATTGCATAATTATCATCATAGAACTTATTGTGGAAATGAATGATGAACCCCAAGATATGACATAGACCAAGGTGTGATAGATCATCCCTTACGAAAATAGACACACAACAAACAAGGAGTGCCATAACATAAACTAGTAACCACAGAACCTTGCCAGAACATGTGAGGAAATAACCACAAAGCATGTTGATCCTGACACAAGAAAGCGTTAATGGAAATTCGATCACACACAAGGAACCAAGTTTCCCTAGTCATATTTCCAAGACAAACCACAAAGATAAGTCAAAGAGAAAAAGGTCATGGTCTATCATCTCTCCTCTAAATCCTTCTTGGGACATCCTCAACGGGAACAATAAAACGACCAAAAATAAATTGATTAAAATATTAAAAAATTGGACCAATAGAGTCAATAGCCATTTAGATCATTTGCTAATGATTGTTTGTATGATCAAGTTCTGGATAATGATAGCGTTTGGTTTCAAGTATAGTAGACCTCATATAATAATAATGATGGATTGAGTCTGGTTTTGAGTATGCAAAACCGTGTATAAGACAATTCATAGGTTGGATAGCTAAAGTCTAGTTTCAAAATGTGGGATGTCCTATAAGATGTTTAGACTAGTTTCAACAATGCAACACTCCATATAAGACTGTTTGATAGCTAATAAGGATTGTTGATTGTTTGTTGTTTGATGTTTGATTTTTTGATGTTTTGATAGGAACCTAGTTTAAATCTATGATAGTTGAAGGCTAGTTGGATCATTTTCTTGTTGTTTCATGATTTTGTTAAGCTCAATTCTCTTGCTTGATAACTATTTATGCTTGCTCAAAATCTCAACCAAGTTAGCAAGGGATAGTTTATTATGATGTTATTTGGGATGAATGAACACCTTGTTATGAAAAACCCCTAAGAGACTAACAAAATGCCTCAAGGGATCATCAATGATGGCCTTGCCTATGTAAAGCATAGAGACAATGTAGTTCGACCATTTTGATCATTGATAGTTTATTATGAAGTGGGTATGGATGGACTTGACAATTTATTATGAAAAAACCTAGAGGACTAATGTAATGCCTCGAGGACTCATTAATCATGGCCTTTCCTATGTGAATTCATAGAGCCAACATAGTTTGACCACTTGGACTAATTTTTTTTGATATTTTCTATTTTTTCTGGATTTTAATGGCTTATTTAGATGTTTTTGGGATTTCTAATGTGTTTTGAAGTGTTGAACCATGTCTAGGACCCCATATGGAACCCAAGCCTAGGAATTACCCTTATTCAGGTACAAGACCTATTTATTATGGACAAAGAGATGAATGGACAAAATTTTATTTTGGATAGAGATGAAAAGTGAAAGATGCAAAATGTCAATGATTCTCAAGCCATGAGAGAAATGACTAAGCATTATTATGGGTGAGATGGGGAGGGAAAAATCTATTATGGAGTGGAATGTGTATGACAGACTATGGATGGAAGTGGAAAATCAGATAGAATGACATTAGACGATGGAGCAAAGACTGACTACATGGTTCCTATTTGTCAAGTTTTCACCATGGTACTTATCCAAAGTGCCACCAAAGTGGTTTTCACTATTGGATGGATTATTTTTCTTTACTATTTTATTTTTTTTTCACTTTTTTATGTCACCAAGATGCCTATTTTCTAGGTTTTCATCATGGTAACAATTTTTTTTATTTTTTTATTTTTGATAGGATTCTCTAAAGGATAGGTATATTATTTGTGAAGGTGCAAGCTATTGGTTCACCTTCAAGAGTAAAGAGTTGATAAGAATTAGATCCATATGTCATTGTTATGATGTAAGGACCCAACCAGTTAGGCTCAAACTTTCTAGATTTCTCTCGCTCTATTTGATTCTTAGGATTCTCTTTTAAGACCAAGTCACCAATGTCAAAATTCCTAACTAAGACTCTCTTATTGTAGCTGCGGTGAAGAAAATTCTAATACACTTATAAGTGGACATATGTATTATGTTGTTTCTCATCTAGTAACTTTAGTTCATGCAAATGGGATTCACGATATTCTTCTTCATCAATGAACTGTTGCATAGAAACTCTCAAGGATGGTAGCTTGACCTCAACGGGGAGAATGGCTTTGGATTCAAAGATGAGGAATATGGAGTGGCTCCAATATGGGTTCCAATGCTAGTTTGGTAGGCCCATAATGTGGGATTGAGTTGGATATGCCAATCACGACCAACATCATCATCAGTATTCTTTAGGATCTTAAGGATAGTCTTATTAGATGCCTCAGCTTAATTGTTACCTTGGAGGTAATATGGAGTAGCAAAATGAGGTTGCATGTGGAATTGCTTGCACAATTCATGGGCATCCTAATTTTTGAAAGGACAACCATTATCCATGACAATGGATTAGGGAACACCATATCGACATATGATGTAATTCAAGATGAACTTGGATATTTTTTTATCGGTAGTGTAGGTCATTGAAATGGATTTGATCCATTTGGTAAAATACTTGATTGCAGTAATGATAAACTTATGACCATTAGTGGAGGTAGGATATATATTTCCCACAAGTTCAAGTACCCATTGAGAGAATGGTCATGGTGAGATAACTAGAAGAATTTTTTAAGTAGGTGCATGTACAAGATCTCTAGATGTATCTAACATGGGAATTTTTTTTTAACAAAGTGATAGGCATCATGTTCCATAGTAGGCCAATAGTATCCCATTTGCATAATATTTTTGGCCAGGGTAGGACTAGAAGAGTGAGCTCCACATATGCCATCATGTACCTCATGTAAAGCTTTTGGTGCTTCATCTGAATCAAGACATCTTAGGAGGGTGTTATCTAGACTACGGTGGTAAAGGGTATCATCAATGATAACATATTTGGACACTTGTCGAATAAAGGTCTTATTCTAGTTAGAGGATATATCAATAGGGATAATTTGATCATGTAGGCAATTGTAAAAGTCTTTGTACCAAGGGGAATCAAGACCAACAAGTTCACACATGAGCTCAGATTCGAGGACATCTAATATGGGGATCAACAATTGTTCCACCAAGAACTTGTATTGTAACATGTTATTAGGTATATCCAAAAGAGATCCAATGGTAGCCATTACATCAACTACTTTGTTCTTAATTCTTGGGATCTTCTCAAAGGTGATGACATCAAAGTACAACTTAAAACTATCAACCACATGTGCTTGTAGGGTGTGAGATTTTCATATTTTATGTCATAATCATCATTAACCTGACAGATTACCAATAGGGAATCACCATAGACCTGGAGGTTCTTTATTTTCCATTTGATGGACATTCGTAGTCCTGTTAACAATGCCTCATACTTAGCCATGTTATTGGTGTAGGGAAATTGCTACTCAGTATGATTTTAGTATCAAATCCCATTGAGGTGTAACAAAAAGGATTCCTAATCCTGAACCATGATTTGTATAAGATTTGTCCAAGTAGAGCTTCCATGTGGTAGGAGTCTCTATTGTGAAGATGGACTCATCAAGAAAATCAGAGATTAATGGATGATCTAATTCCATTGGTGAGTCTGAGATTTGATCTGATATCACTTTTCCTTTCATTTCCTTATGATCAACATGATCTATGTTGTATTCACTTAAAATCATGACCCACTTTTCTAGTCGACCCTTCATAGTTTGCTTTGCTCAATAGATATTTCAATGGATCGATCTTAGCTATCAATTTTTTTTATGGTTCAACATATAATGCCTAATATCTTGTGTGCAAAAAACAACTACAAGACATGCTCATTCAATAAGAGTGTAATTAAGCTCATACCCTACAAGAGTGTGACTAATATGATAGATAGCTCATTATTTTCCATCATTTTCATTATGTGCTAACAATTCCCCCAATGTTGATGTGGTTATTGATATGTATAATATGAGGTTTCTACCATCAATAAGAGGCATGAGGATCGGAGGTGTTAATAGATGGTTCATTATTTTTTTAAATTATTCCTGACAACGACTGGTCCATATGAATGGGACTCCCTTATGAAGAAAGTGTTGGAACGGTTGACATTTATTTTCTAATTCACAAATGAGCCTTCAGATAGTTTGTAATATTCCTTGTAGCATGCACAACTAATATGTTTTTTGGTAGAGGCATATCCATGATAACTTTCACTTTTGTAGGATCAACTTCAATACCTCTATCAGAGACAATATATCCTAGGAGTTTTCTTGATTGGACCCCAAAGACACACTTCTTAGGATTTTAAACCTTTGTATTCCTCCAATCTCTTGAAAATATTGTCTAGTACTACTAGATGACTGTCTCTTGATAAATATTTTTCTACTAAGTCATCAACATAATCTTCAATAAGGGTATGCATGTAATCATAAAAGATGGTACCTAGTCATAGCTCTCTGATATGTTGCTCCAGTGTTCTTAAGCCCAAATGACATGACGTTCCAATAGAAGGTACCCCAAGCACAAGTGAAGATTGTTTTATGTTGATCTTCAAGGGAAATTTTGATCTGATTATACCCTAAAAACCATCCATAAGTGATAGCATCTCATACCCCGTTGTGAGGTCTAGTATGATGTCAATGTTAGGTAGCAAGAAGTCATCTTTAGAACAATCTTTGATTAGATCTATGAAGTTTGTGCACACCTTGACTCTCCCAGTTGGTTTAGTGATGGGAACAAGATTGGATATCCATTTTGCATTGTCTATAGGATGAATGAACACAAATCCAAAAGTTTCTTTAGCTCCGCTTTCACTAAAAGTGTGATATGTGTATGCATTTTCCTTAATTTTTGTTTGATGGCTTTAGCATTTGGAGCCAACAGAAAATGATGTAAAACTAGCTCAAGATCCAACCCAGTCATATTAGCATATGACCAAGAAAAATTAATTTGTCTCTCTAAGAAGAAAGTGGTAAACTTTGGTTTTTCTTTAATTATCAAGGATGTTGCAAGGTGAATGATTCTAAGATTATCTTTTGTACCAAGATTGACCTCTTCTTATTTTTCCACAAGCATTGGTGATCTCTCTTGATTTATGGGGAGACTGTCCAACCCTCCATCCTTGGGTGCCTCAAAGAGGTTTTCACCTTGAATATGTCCTTTATTTTTATTTTTTCTTGATCTAAAGGTGCCTTTTGGTTTCCACATAGAGACCTATTCTTTTTGTTTTCTCATTTTTGTGACTAAAGGGTGGGACATACTCTCCAAAGTATGTTGCATTATCAAGTTCCATGGAAAATCCAAATTTATGATCCCCACTTGGTATCCCTTCTTGAAGTCCCATGAAATTAGCTATCACTTCTTCTTTCTCAAATATGTCTAAACTTGGTGGTCCTTGTTGATCCCAATATATGAGTTGTGGATGGATGAGGGGTAAGTCATCATCGGTATAGTCAAATATTAAGGTATGAGTGGATATGGTAAAGATGGAGGTATCATCAAGATGCCAAAAGGTTTCAATCTAGGCATGACCACTCCTAGGTTTGGTTTGGGATAAGGATAAGTCAAGATCAATAAAATTTTTAGTTAGGCCATAATCACTAGATGTGCAAGAATCCCACTCCCACTCATTGGAGTTAGTTTTAGTATGATATTCCTTAGATGTCTCAATTTCATTTGAAGCATTAACATTTTCACCTGAAGGTAACTTAGTACGAGGAGGACTAGCCTTTGGTGGCACATACCCTAACTCTATGTTTTTTGGTAACCGGGGAGGCAATATTAGCTATGTCATTTCATGTTTGTTCAAGCCAAGACTACTATTCCTATCATAACCTTGTTGTCTCATGATCTTGAACCCTTTTTAATATTGCTCAGCCATTATTTGCTTAGGCTTAGCATCATCTTCGTCCTTGTAGATCCATGTAGAAATATCCTCACCTATAGTCCCTTTGCTCAATTCTCCCCACTTAGTGAATGTAGTAGGAGGATCATGAATAACAACTTTAGATTCCTTCTTGATATGATGAGGTTTTCCATAAGATTTTGGCGATGAAGGAAAATTCCCAACACAAAATAGGCTCTCAGTGTTATATTCAGCACATCCCTTATCATGGATCTAGACCTTAGGTTGGAAGGTATAGTGCAGATGGATTGGATTATTTCATGAGTGAATAAGGATCGATGAAATGTGATGAGGTGGAGAATGAAGCTTCCTAATTGATAGGCACTTGGTGTTCAATGGTCCCTTTCAAATCGTTGCAAAATTGGAAAGGGTTGAGATCACTTGGTATGGTGATTTTAGTGTCAATGAGTGGAAACTTAAGGAATTGATGGTACGTGTAAAGTACAACCCTCATGGCATGAATCCATGGGCGACCAAGGAGAAGGTTGTATGGTAATTCTAGATCCAAGACTTGGAATATTGTTTTTTGAATAGCATGTCCAACTCTTACAGGAAGTGTGATCATACCCTTGGATGAGTGTTCAACATCATCATAAGCCTTGATAATGATTTTCTTAGACTCGTCTATATAAGCTTCAGAGAATCCCAATGTCATGACTAATTTTAGGGTGCATATATTCATACCTGCTCCATCATCTACCAATACTTGTCTAATTTTGTGTTTATTAATGTATACCTCAAGGTGCAATGGGTCATTATGGTTTGGTCTTTGTGTAGGAAAATCTTGCTCAAAGAATGTGACATGATGATTTGTAGCTAAGTATCCTACCGTGGCTTGAAATTGGTTAGCATTTAGGTCAATGAGAATGATTTTTTTTTACAAATCCTTGTCTAGAATGGCCTTATGCTTAGGAGATATATGAAGCAACTCAAGAATGGATATTTGTGTAGGGTGATCCCACAATACTGGTTTACAATTTTTGGCCAAATTGGACATTGAAATAATTTTTTCTAACTAAATCTTCACTTTCGGGCACCTATAGCGACTAAACCATGAGGAATTTGAAGATGATGCAAAATAGTTATTTGTGACATTTTTTTTGTAGATTCTACATTTTTTTTTTCAAAAATTTTGGAATCAGATTTCACTTCTTTTTCCATCTCCTTTGAAAACTAGTTTTTTTTAGTAAACACCATTTTTAAGGATTGATGCTCACTATATACAACATAATTTTTTTCCATGAAGGATAAAATTCTATTTTTTTTAATTTAGATTTGTAATGATGATATCTAGTCCTTCCAATTGGTTTCATAGTGTTTTATTGAATATTTTTTCCTTAATCAAGTTTTGAAGTCAAACCAATTACAATTCAGACATAGGCAGACCATATACAACATAACTTTTTTTGTATGTATCGAAATTAATTTTTTTTTGTTGGATCAAGGACTTCAATATCTAGTGCACTCATATTTTTTAAATTTTTTTATATTCTGCTATTTTTCCACATGAAGAATAGAGATCTTGATTTTTGGTGAAAAACCTATGTTTAATAAAACTATAAAAACAAATACATAATAAAACCAAAACATATTAAAATTATATTCATTGGATAGCTCGTTCCAAGGACTACCATCATCTAGTTCGGTCGATGAAATCTCCTCCATTTTCATCCTCAACTTGAGCTTCGAATGGAAATTTTTTTGAGATTTTTGGTGCTAGAGGGGGACAAGGGGGAAAAGGGGGGTTCGAGTGAACCCTTGGGGGTTCGCTTGAACTAGGGTTTGCTCGAACCAGGGTTTGCTCGAACCAGGGTTTGCTCAAACTAGGGTTCGCTCAAACCAAGGTTCGAGCGAATCCCCTTTCCACAACCATTTTCTTTGTTTATTTTGCCAGGAAATGTGGGACCCAACATTTAATGGGTTCACTTGAAGGGGGTTTGTTGGGTTCGCTCGAACCAAAAGTTTTCTCAAACCCCCAAAAACCATTTTTTTTTGCATGGGGTCATTTTTTGCAGCTTTTCCTTCCTCACTATAATTGTAAACCACTTTTTTGGGTTTACCCTACAAGAGTCTTTCTCAGATGGTCTAGGAGATTATATTGAATCTTTGATGGTGGATTTGAAGTGGCCCCTTTTAAGGTCACTTTAGCTTGGCAAGTGGAAACAACATATTCTAATTTTTTGTTGATGGTAATGGTAGAAACATGGTTATCAAAGGCCTAAATGTGATTGATGGTATAGTCATATGAGACATTGGTATAGTTGGCATTGTTATTGGTTTTGTTTTCTAGACTAGAGGCTTTAACCTTTCCATGGTCTTGTAGAGGGGTCTCTAATATGGTATGGTTAGCATTTTTTTCCTTGTAGATTATCCATTGATATTTCACCTTGTTCAATAAGGTCTTTAAGTCTCCAACATGATGATGTTTAATGTCCCTTCATATAATGGTACTCATAATATTCATTGTCTTTCCACCAAATTGGTTTGACGAGTGTTGGTTCATTTGGTTTGGTATTGGGTAGTTGAATGGTGTTTGATTGTAAGATTTTATTTAGGACTAATTCAATGGGTTCCCCTAAGGGTTTGTATGTTCATTTAGGCCTATCTTCTTGTGAGAGACCTCTATGTTGTTAATTATCTTGAACTACATTCATCGTTTGATCATTACTTGGTGTTGGATTGTTTTGTGTGGAAGTACCTTTGAAATGAATGGTGGGGTGAACCTTGTTAACCATTTTAGCATTGACTACCCCATCATTTCATCAATTTTTGTTTCTAGACCATAATTTCCCCTTGTCATTAGGAGCATTTTGGTTTTCTTTGAAGATCTTGACTAGTCCTTTTGCAACAAGACCTTTCTCAATAGAGATTCCCTTTTAAATTCCATCCTAAAATGTGTTGCAACAATAGATTTGAAGTTGGGTATGTGCAGGACCATCATGGAAAAAACAAGCCCTTAAGTGGCAAAAATTTGAGAAAAATCAGAGTTAGGCAACTTGATGTAAAAATTTGAATAAGTTATCTATATTATTTAAAAAATATGTAAGAATAGAATATGTAGAAAATTTAATGTAGTTTCTAAACTACTAGGTTTTTTTAATTTATATATATATATATATATATATATATATATATATATATATATATATATATATATATATATATATATATATATATATATATATATATATATATATTAGGTGAAAATTTGAAATTTCAATGTAGTAGTACTTAAATTTAGGAAAAAATAAGTATGTCAATGACCACCTAACCACAATAAAATGATAATATTTTTTTATAAGATTTTAGATATAAGTAGAGGACTCATGTCCCAATGTGATGCATATTTTTGTAATTATTTTCCAAGTAAATAATTAATTATGAATTTTTATTACAACTTTGAAAAAATATAAAAACTTTTCTGACCACCTTAACTTGGTCAAAACTTCATGAAATTAATTTTTTCTTTTTAATCCTATAGTATGTGAAGCATAGAATGTGACACATTTTTGGATTCAAAAATTTGATGCCATTTGAAAGCTATAAAAAATTTCAATCACCTATCAATGGGACTTTATTCATAATTTGAATAGAAAATGAATAATAATTACTTATTAAATTCAAAATAAAGCATAATTTATATTGGTGGAAAGTTGAGAATCTCCTTTAGAAACCCTTTTTGTTTCATCAATTTTGGGTAAAAAAAATTTGTCAGCCACATACCCATCATATTGCCACGTTTTGGCCCATCATGATCCTGCACATACCTAGTTGAATCATCAATTCTTTATTGAGGATTTCCACAAAGATGGTTATCAACTATTTTTCTGGTATGTGACAAGGATATTTTTTGGACATAATTTGAAACCTTTGATAAAATGATATAAGTGATTCCCCTTCCTTTTTTTCGGTTGTACATAATTTTTATAGGGTCATGTCACTTTCAATATTATAGGAAAAGTGTGTGATAAACTTGTCAGCAAGTTCGTTCCATGTGCTTATCCTAGGAGGAAGATGTGTGAACCACTCTAGAGCCTACCCCAAAAGGCTACATGGAAATAATCTCATCAAGTACATAGGATCAAAAGCAATTTCCATACATGTAGTGTTAAACTCCATTATGTGTTCTACTGGATCTTCTTTCCCCTTATACTTGTTAAAGCTTGGAACGTTGAAGTGTGGTGGGAAAGGTGGCATATATATGCTTCTATCAAAGGGATAAGGACATAGTTAATCCATTGAGTATGTTTTCTTGGTTGTGCTCATTTGCATGTTTTCCATTTATTGTTGCATTTTTTGTATTTGTTGCATAAAAGTGTCCATGGGTGATGGTTAAATGTTTGATTGAATTTGCACAAGAGGGTTGGTGTTGGTGTTGAGTATGTTGAGATGGTTGTATGATGGATTTTTTTTTTGAATTTTGAATGTAAATTTTGGATTTGGGTTGGTGTTTCATTGCAAATAATTTTGATTTCCTTGTTGGAAGTGACATGTGAACATGGTATTGGTATTAGTATAGGTTTGATGTTGTGGTGGTGTGTTGTTGGTATGTTGAGGTTATGGTGTGAAGTTTGTGTTTGGAGTGACATGTTGTTGTGATGGAGGTTGGTTGGTGTTCAAGTTTGCCCCAAAAGACATGTTGGTACTTGGTGTAGTGTTGGTCATTTGGTTTGGCACTCTTGATGTGACAATGTGAATCCTTCTTGTTTTGGTTGGTGGGTTCAGGTTTTGATTTGTGTTTTTGTTGGTAGATGGTGTGATATTTTGAGTGTATGTTGTGGAAAATGGATTTACAAAATTCATACCCATGGTACTAGAGGATGAACCAAATGGATTACTAAATGTGGGAGTTGGTCCTTGTGATGTTGCATGTATTCTTTTGGTCACAAATGTTGGTGTATGAGGTATGTTTACATGTGTTACATATGTTATGTGTAGTTCCCCCAAATGGCATACTAGTGTGCTTTTTTTGTGAGAATGATTGACCTTGTGAAAATGTATTGTGACCAAGACCTTGAGTTTTTGTTTGTGTTGTTCCCTGTACAATTGTGGAAGTGTCAAAACCAAAAGGAAGATTGGCACCTTTTTGAACAAGTGCAAGAAAGTACTTATTAGTATCCTCATTCACTAATTCCTCTACAATTCACACTATCTTAGGATCTTGGGAAGCTTCATCAATTTTCTTAGGTGTTAGGTTTCATTAACCTCCTTCAATGTAAAATTGTCAAATAGATTTGGTGTTTCACTCTATGTTGTTGGAGGTTGGTTTGATGTTGAACCAAAGTTCATGTTGCTACCTGGATTGATATAGGGGTCATATGATGGATCCATGTCTTTTCATTTCCTTTGTGACCTAGTTAAGACCATATAAGACTTGTGACCTTTGGATGTTTGAGAATTTTAGAGAGTATGCAACAAAGATGAGGGATGAAAACTAAGGATGAAAATGGAAGATGACTCTATGCTATGTTTTTTGTTTTTTGGACTATAAGAATGACAATACAAACTATAACCAAGTTTTGATATGCAAGAATGATGATGAGACTATGACTATGCTTTGGATGCAAAGTGCTAATGGAACTATGACTATGACTATGTTTGGATTGGGTATGCAACCTTGATCCTTAAAAGATTATGCTAAGCACATTGTGATGAACCTAAGTAATAACTCTAAATGTCAAGACATCATGAGGATAAACCAAGATGATGATGATGATGATTGATAAAATGTGAATCTAAACTAGACTAATGAGTTGTAGGCCCAACCTAAAGATAGGATAGATGAGAGGTATGATAAGGTCAAGACATCTAAAAATGAGGCTAATGGTCTACCCAATAGTATGATAAGCTTCCTAATCTCAAGACTCAAAGATGGTGCTAAAATGAAGCTAAGATGTAGTGTATACAAACTAGGACTATGCAAGATGACCTGAGGTGAATGATAAAATGATGTGAATGGATTGATTGAACCTAAAAAAGTCTCTAATCTAAGTATATAGTCATAGTCTATGAGGAAAATAAAAATTGGATATACAGATATTTCCCCAAAAAATTTGATCCTAGCATTTGCGGTGTTTCAAGCCATAGATGCAGTGTAGGGACAATCAGTTGTAGTGTAGGACCAGTCAATTGCAGCGTACAAATAAATGCAAGTTTCTAACTTCCTAGAACCTCAAAAAAATGTGGTGTAATGTCTGACAATTGTGATGTTCTGCTAAATAGTTATGGTGTTATTCTTTTGACCCTAATTTGATGTTCTCTAGGTTTTTTTTCCATGTTTCACAAATTTAGATGTGACCATAAAACACAACAAACACTTGAAAAATAGAATTGGTTGATTTTGACTCTTTGAATTCTTGGTAAGCAAGTATGTTTATAAGTTTTTTTCCATAAGACTTGCTTCCATCCTTGGTTCAAAAATAATACAAGCAAGCACAACCTAAGGAATAATAGGGTTTATCTAATAAAGTGGGCTTACCTCACCCCCAAGAGAGAGTGATGTTTCCCCAAAAAAAATGATCCTTATAGTTCTAGTGTTTCAAGCCACAGATGCGGTGTAGGGACAATGAGTTGCAATGCAGGACCAGTCAATTGCAACGTACAAACAAATGCACGTTTCTAGCTTCCTAGAACCTCAAAAAATTATGGTGTAATGTCTGACGATTGTGATATTCTGCTAAATAGTTATGGGTATGTGTAGGATCGTCACAAAAAAAATAAGCCCTTAAGTGGCAAAAAATTCAAAAAAATCAGAGTTAGGCAACTTGACATAAAAATTTGAAGGAGTTATCTATATTATTTCAAAAATATGTAAGAATAGAATCTATAGAAAATTGAATGTAGTTTCTAAACTACTAGATTTATTTAAAAAAAACCTATTTGGTGAAAATTTGAAATTTCAATATAGTAGTACTTAAATTTCAGGGAAATAATAAGAAGTAGGTGCTTGTTTGACCACCCTAACCACAATAAAATGATAATATTTTTTATAAGATTTTAGATATAAGTAGAGGACTCATGTCCTGATGTGATGCATATTTTTTTGTAAGTTTACAACTTTTAAAAAATATAAAAACTTGTATGTATGACCACCTTAACTTGGTGAAAACTTCATGAAATTCAAATTTTTTTTAATCCTATAGTATGAAGCATAGAATGTGAGCATGTTTGATTCAAAAAATGTGATACCATTGAAAGCTATAGATGTTTTCAATCAGCCTATCAATTAGGACTTTAGTCATAATTCAAATAGAAAATGAATAATAATTATTTATTAAATTCAAAGTAAAGCATAATTTATATTGGTGGAAAGTTGAGAATCTCCTTTAAAAACCCCTTTCGTTTCATCAATTTTGGGTAAAAAAAAAGTCATCAGCCACATACCCTACACATACCCATCATATCGCCACTTTTTGGCCCATCATGATCCTGCACATACCCTTATGGTGTTCTGCTTTTGACCCTAATTTGATATTCTCTAGGTTGTTTTCCATTTTTGACAAATTTAGATGTGACCATAAAACACAACAAACACTTGAAAAAGAGAATTGGTTGATTTTGACTCTTTGAATTCTTGGTAAGCAAGTATGTTTGTAAGCTTTCTTCCATAAAACTTGCTTCCATCCTTGGCTCAAAAATAATACAAGCAAGCACAACCTAAGGAATAATAGGGTTTATCTAATAAAGTGGGCTTACCTCACCCCTAAGAGAGAGTGATGTAATCCATGAATGAGGAGTGGGTGAAGCTAGAGTATTCCAAGGTCATGTACCACCTTGACACCTCTCACCTTGAAATGAGTAACTTCAAACAAGTAACCTTGCCACCTCAACCAAGAACCAGATGTGGTAAGTAACTTCTCAGGATGATGCTATCCTAATGCACTAACAATAGAAGATGGCCAAATAAGTATTGGTCTCTAAAACAAGAAGTTTCTAATGACTTAGTGAACACCACTAGTACAATTTCAAGTGTGAGACACTAATTCCTCTAGTCAATGGGATGTGGTCTATACACCCATAACAATGTCGACACACATGGTGTATGTCATCGGATAGTGCTACTAACTTTCTCCTTTGCACCTTTAATATAGATTTCTTGAACACGTGCTTTGAGGTCATCCCCTTGAGGTCTCCATTAGGATGTGTCTCAAAGGTAGGCCTCTCTAAAGAGATTGCTATGTGTTTCTCTTACACTCAATATCGCACGAAGTGCGAGGAGATAGGATACACACACACCACTCTGGGAATTAACACAATGTGCAAGTGCATAAGACACAAAAAACACTTGTTCATTTTAAGCACCAATTATAAATGTTCCTAATTTAGAAATCACAAACACACAATGGAACCCTACAATAAATTGGATTAGTAATTTAGATTAAAAGGTCTTTTTCCCAATGATTTCCACAAGCTACAAATCAGATATTAGTAACACCAAAAACCTTTTCCCTAATGATTAAAAAAAGTAGAAAGTGAAAAACTTAGATTTATACCCTCTTTTTACTATGAAAGTCAATTGTGGTGTATAGAGGCTCAAATGTGTCATAGTAATGCATTGTAGGAATAGGAAATTGTGGTGTACAGGATTGCGACTACGACGAACAGAAAAGTGAGTGCAACACATGGTTAAATGATTTTGGAATTCTAGGCTATGATTGTGACATAGAAACCCAAAGCTACAAAAGCACAAAGATCTAAAAAAAAGAAGCAAAATTGATGATGCAGCTGATATAAGCAACCTATTAAAATGTCAAAATGATAACCAACAACCAAGAAAGTGATCTAAAACAACAATGATTGAAGAAAAATTATTTTTGCAAAATGTTGATGCAGAGCATCTACAAACTCAAGGGTAATAATGAGCCAAAACACTAACGTGAGAAGATCAATAAACAATTCACCAAAATTCACTCCTTTCAAACTTGATTCCACTGAACTACCAATACACCAAACCATCAAAACAAGGTTCCAAACCTTTATCAGACTCAAGTACATCTTAACCATTGTTATTTTGACTGAATCAAAGCAAGACACTTTCAAAAAACTCTGATTCATCAACTCTTTCAACTTTCACAACCAAGACACTCATTTGCTTGTAGTAGTCCATCATGTCAAAAATAGGTATTTTTCCAAAACCACTTTGAATCTCCATAAAAAAATCACATTTTTAGGAACCCATTTTGACCTTATTTAACATATCAAAAAATAGAGTGCGGTTGTTATAGAAAGCACATTAGAATAATTAACTATCCCACAAACAAGGACTCCAATTAGGTCTAATTTGTGAAGCAAGTATCATCAAAACAACTCCACAACCTATAATTACTATAAAAAGTTCTTTATTGGGTCATAAAACTACAAAATAAACCAACATTTGATCTCTTATACCCTTCTATAGGCCACAAAATACAAATCCTTGAATTTTGCTCTACCAAAAGAGGGTTTAATGAAAATATGCTTTCCAAACATAAAGACACTTGTCCATTGCTTAAAACATGTTTGAATAAGTCTGCACAAGATCTAGGAATTGTTTCCCAACCTCCTTGAATGCACTTTCAACATATTCTACCTTGGAGCCATGATTTTCATGAAGAAAACTTAGAAAATCTTTAAGGGTAGCAGCTACAACTCTATTTATTCACCTTCCCTGCATCTGCACACACACACACAACACTAAACAATCTAAACACACCCTTATTTAACCCATTCCACCGATCTACTAAACCTACATTGGTGGAATGGGAGATTAAACTCTTAATGGACTCTCAAAACCCTTGTTTGAGGGTTACTAGCAGATTACTATAATAGGACTCACAACAAAATTTAATCTCAATAAAAACCCTCCAATTTAAGTTTGAATGAATTCCAAACCACTATTGTATCTAAGTCAATGAAGATCAAGGCCTAGTATTGTTGTACAGGTCGTACAAGACTGGAAATCAAGAGAGAAATTATAGAATTTGCATAACAAAGTGTTTCTTATTACAAAACTCATTTCAAGGTACAAAGTTATATCTCTTACTTACCCTTACAATGATTTCAAAGTTATTTTCAATAATTTTTCATAACTGCCTCTTTATGTCAACCGACCAAACCTTCCCTTTTCCCAAAGGACTCTTCATTTTCTTATTTTTAAAAATTTTGCAACTTTTGCATTTGTGCAACAAAAATGACATTTTTTTGCAATTTAACTACTTTGACCTCCTAGGGACCTATAAGGGACTCAAATACATTTTGAATAGGTCTTCACATGACCTTTTTTACATACATTCCATGGTGATAACTCAAATTTCACAAAATTGCCTATTGGAGGCATAATTTCACTAGGTGCTCCTGCACCAAATGCTAATCAAATGCATCATCTTGGGTAACAATTATGGTGTAGTAAATTTTGATCTATCATGTCATACAAAAATTGTGATGTATGAAGGCTTAGTTGCATCATTCTACCAATCAATTATGTGAGACTCCTGAAAAATCAAAATTTTCCTAAATTTTCAAAAAAATCAGTTAGTTCACATCAGGGTCACCAAATGTAGATAGGAAAAAAATTGGGGATAATAAGCATGAATCAATAATAACAACCACAAAACTATCTAATTCAAGTAATAAAGACCCTAATCCAACATTGAAGCACAAATGAACATAGAAAAAACAATAATACTCAATCTTTATGCCATAATTGATTCATCTCCATTTCTCTTCTCTATTTTGCTTTGTTTGTTCTCAAAATAATGTACAAGATATTTGATAAGCATGATGTGTAGTAGCAATATCTCAAGATAGCATGAATGATATGAATAGCAAAATTTCAAAGATTGTGGTTCACCTCAAAATGAATTGAAGGTTTGCTTTTATAAAAATCCTAATTTAAATGAAGGGATAGGATTGAGTGATGAGGTATCATGATCAATAGATGAGGTTAATTGAGACAAGGATAGATAAGGATGGACCAAAACTCGAGGAATTAGTCAAGATTTAGGGATTGGCTAAGAAGAAATTTAAATTAAATAATGATAGCAATTATTTAATTTAAAGAATGGAAAATGAGTAATTAAATAATTAAAAATAGTTATTTAATCATAGAAGGTGGGGTGTCAAAATATTAAATAATTAAAAAAATTATTTAATAAAAGGTGGGGGGAAATGATAAATAATTAAAAATAATTATTTAGTTATAGAGAAAGGAAAGTGATAAATAAATAATTAAATAAATAAAATTTATTTAATTATGGGGAGAAAAGGCTAATGAATTATTAAACAATTATTTAATTATAGAGGAAAATGGAAACAAATAATTAAATAAACAAAATTTATTTAATTAAGGATACAAAATATAAATTAGTGATATAATTTGAATAAAATTGACATTTATTTAAATCAATTAAAAGATGAATAAGGATAAAATGAATTAATTAAATAATTAAGAATTATTCAATTAATTGAAGAAAATGACATTAGGGAATAATTAAATAATTAAAATTATTTAATTATGCGTAGAAGAAAGTGAATTAGCGATAAAATATTGATTGCAGGCTCAGGACAATTTTCACTGTCCACACATATCATCAATTACTCAATTCATATCATATTTCTTGATTATTGGAGGTAACCCCCTCGAAGTGGTCTACTACAGTTTTATTTTTTTTATAAATATTTCTAGAAAATATCATAACAAGTGGTATTAGAGCTACGATTTAGGCCATCATTCTTGTTACGACCATGTCTTCTAATCCAATATGAATTTTGATCTTATTATTTTTTGGATTTTAGGTATCCCATATGTAAGTTCTAAAACAAAAATATTTCTAGAAAATATCATAACAAGTGGTATTAGAGCTACGATTTAGGCCATCATTCTTGTTACGACCATGTCTTCTAAACCAATATGAATTTTGATCTTATTATTTTTGGGATTTTAGGTATCCCATATGTAAGTTCTAAAAAAAAATTCAGGAAGGTACGTTTTCTAAAAGTTATTGGGATTTTAGTTTTTTCATTAATTTGCTCCATAGGTCATAATTCTTTGAAATTTTTTAACTTTTTTACATTTTTGGAAAGCTTATAAAAAATTAGATAAGGTTAGTTATTTGTAATTTAATATTGGAAATAAAATAAAGTCATTAATTTAGTGGTCAAAGTTTAGTCAAAATTTTCATTAATTGTCTCTATAGGCTACAACTTTTTTTTTTAATACATTTTTCCAAAAGATTATAAAAAAATAAATAGGGCTACTTCTTTGAAATTTAATTTTAGACATAATACATATTCCTTAATTTAGTTGTCTAAGTTTGGTCCAAACTAAAACATCAAATTCTCTCTCTCCAAATACTTTCCTACCTTAATAACGCTTAAAATAAAAATATAATTAAAGTCATGTCATCTTTAGGATTACAGGACCTTTCTACACATACAAAATCCAAGGATCCATTTTATTTTACACCATCTAAAATTGAGGAAAGACTTCCCCAATGATATAAAACAATGATACATTTCATTAAAGATAAATTGTTTGACCCATTTGCAAAATCCTTAAATGAGGGTTTAGATAGGTTTTCGAAGAAATTATTATTAGAATTAATGTCTCAAAAAAATCACCAAAGTGGGCACAAGCTAGGTAATAAACAAAATCAAGGGATAAGAGAACCTTTTTGAGATAAAAAATTATACCTACTAACAATAAAAATTCATAAATTTGATGGTAGAAACGTAATATCATGGATACACCTTATAGAACAATAATTTGATCTCCACAATATACCAAATAATTCCAAGGTTGACATAGCTTTACTATATTTAAAGAATTAGGACTTACCAATGGTACAAATGAAAGATGGGTGATAAACAAGGACAAATGTTCAGTTGGAAAGAATTTAGTAAAGAACTAGCAACCTTTTATGAGAAGTCATGCATTGAAAGTTATTCTACCCAACTAAGAAATCGAAATCAATTAAGGTTTTTAGTTGAATATAATGTTGAGGATTTAAGATTATCACTTAGAGCTCCTAAGGTGACACCTTACCAAATGCTACAATTATACATCAATGGTCTTAAGGGTGAAATTCAACATGATGTTTACTTGTTGGAACCTTATACAACTAGGATTTAGCTATGTAACAAGTATTTCATATTGATAAAAAAAACACCACCAAAGATGAAATCATGAGAGTGACTGATAAAAATATGAATAATTCTACTAGCAAAAACATGGACAAATTATTTAACCTAATAGAAATTAATAAGCTATCTCCTCACCAAGAGATTGAGAAAAGAGAAAAAGGCCTATGTTGGAATTGTGATAGAAAATGGTGGAGTCATAAGTGTTCTAATAGTGAGAAAAAGGATGAGGATGAAGAGGGAGAAGTACCTACAAAAGAATCAAACATAAAACTTAAGAATGAGGATTCAAAGGAAAAAGGAAGCGCTACTATCTCCCTACATACATTGAATGGAATAAGTGCACCACAAACACTCAAAGTAATTAGAAATATAAAAAAGAAAAAATTGAAAGTGTTAGTAGATATTGGTAGTACACATAATTTATTGATAGAAGATTAGCTAATGATCTCAATTGTTTTGTTTATTCAGGGTGCTGTCATAATAGTGGTTTACAATTCCTGAGAGGAACGAATTTTAGCTGAAATCACATATTTTTAGAAAATATAATGATTTAAGCCTTAAAAAGTTCCATTTTAAGGATTGCAATTGAAGAGGGTTTGATCAAATCACCTTAGATCAAACCCCCTTGGATAGAACCTCGCTAGTTTTAAACCATACCTATAAATGCGTCTCCTTTACACCTATCAAAATGTTGATAAAAAATCACTTTTGATTTAGATTTTGGGGGATCAAATGAATTCATTTAAAATTTATTTCAAATGATTATGGTATTCCTCAGAACAAGCTATCCAATGAATATAATTTTAATATGTTTTGGTTTTGTTATGTATTTGTTTTTTAAGTTTTATTAAACATAGGTTTTTCATCAAAATGAATTTCTTTGTTCTTCACATGTGGAAAAATAGAAGATTATCAAAAAAAATTTGAAAAATATGAGTGCAGATATTGAAGTCCTTGATCCAACAAAAAAAATTAAATTAAATTTTGACATATACAAAAAGTTAGCGTTATACGATTGTGTCTATTGTAATTCATTTGACTTTGAAACTTGATTAAGGAAAAATATTCAATAAAAACTATCTAACCAAGTGGAAGCACTAGATATCAGAGTTACAAATCTAAATTTGAAAGAATTAGAATTTTATCCTTCATGGAAAAAAAGTTATGCATTATCGGGTGGTCACTTTTTAAAAATGTTGTTTTCTGAAAAATCTATTTTCATGGGAGATGGAAAAAGAAGTGCAATTTGATTCCAAAAATTTTGAAAAAATATTTTAGAATCTATAGACAAAATTTGATGAGACTCTAGTTTGCACCATCTTCAAATTCCTCACAGTTTAGCCGCTATAGGTGCCCGAATGTGAAGAATTAGTTAAAAATAATAATTTCAGTGTCCAGTTTGGCCAAAAATTGTAAACCACTATTATGGGATCACCCTTCAGTCTCTAGCTTTCAAGCCATGATAGCCAATGGGAAACAACTATCTTGTGGTGGTAAATGTCATCATATAAAAATCTCAATGGGAAACAATCATCTAGATTCAGAAATGTTTGTTATACCTATTAAAGGAGTAGATGTAGTTTTGGGTATGCAATGGCTTAAACAATTAAGAATAATCTATTTCAATTTTCAAGACTTATCCATTTCTTTTAGGATACAAGGGAAAAAAGTATGAACTTTTGGGAATTAAATCACCACCATATGAAATCATTATGTAACGTTCCCACTGAGAACCCTAGAGGACAAACCTAAGCAACTGGAAATGGACAAATTTTTTTTAACATGTGAAATGTTGGACGATTGAAATTGAACAATAACTTAATTACTATCCTACATCCTCTAGGGTGCATGACTGCATTACTTATTTCCCATTACCAATTAATAAAACTAGATAACTTAGTAATTATCAAATTCTATTCATAATTAAGCATCACATTTACTCATCACATATAATCAAAAGAACCATGAGATACAATCATAATTGAACTTTAAAGAATAACTGATTACACTTATTTCAATTAACATGTACATTATCACTTGATTACATAATTCTTTACACACATGAGATACATGAATTCAGTTTACAATTACATTTATACAATAATACTTCCTCAATACAAGTGAAGAGTGCTCAACATAAGATACATGATACCTGATAAAGATACAATACATTTACAAGTACAATGATCTAACTCTCAAGCATAGATGTAGTGTAGAGGTCAATGGATCAGATGAAGTCACCACATCATGAACAAAAAGGGAACCAATGGAGAACGTATCATGTTCCACCCAACCATGTGAACCCAAAGGTTCACCCCCTGTGCTTGGAGGTAACAAAGCACCCCACCAAACAGGTGAACAAGGGTTAGACATCACAAGGCTGACATAATTCACAAACACTTGAGACAAACAACAACAACAACATCAGTGACTATACTTCCAGAGGCACAAAGATAACTAGGGTAAAACAACAAGCAAAGGAACTCATGGTTGTCATAGAGCAAGTGTCATCACATAGTTAGACATAGGTTATCTAGGTAGATCTTCCTAGGCCTTGACCCCCATCCTAGGTTATCCTAATAGCCTCTACCGATCTTCAGCCCCTCATGCCAACTATGCGGAATCGACCTACCTCTCGTGAAGATGAAGTAGTCGATTATACCATTCCAGGCTTTCCCATCTCACCTCAAGCCTAAATGAACGCTTGAGCTTGAGCGAGGTATAAACTTATCTTGTTTAATGTTTGAGCTACCCAATCCCCCCTAGTTTATTTTAATGTTATCACTTGTTAAGAAAACTTTCACATGGGTTATCCAGGCACCCCTTTGTTTACTGGCCCCTATTGGAAGCCACTCCCCTACTACTGGTCAACCTAAAACCACTAAAACTGAAAGCAACACCCCTTGCACAACTCAAAACACAATTGAATCACATTGTGAGGTATTACCCATCCCACTTATAAAGTCCATAAAATCTATCACAAAATCAAATATAACGTGCAAGGTGAACGGCCATCAAATACATAATTAATGCAAAATTCCCATCACCAAGGTAAACCAAAATTTCCATTTAAAGACAATGCTCTCAAGCCTCTGGAGACTCTAAGTTCAATTCACAAGATGACATGACAATGAACATTCCACATTATAAAACTAATTCACACCCATGCATTCAAATTACATCATCAATTCAAACACAATAGATAATAGATTTAAAATGGATTACAAAAGGAAACATCTTTTTGAAATACAAATTTCCTCTCATCTAATTATGAACTTATCATTCTTGTTTAAATGATTTATTTTTTTGTTTTAACACAAATCCTAGCCATAACTCTCACCATTTAAATAACAATACTCTTAATCAATAAACGCATATATTTATATTTAGCTACATATATATATAGATTCCACCTAATATAAAACACCATAATTTCACATTCCACCACATGCTATGCGCTGTTAACAACCATCAAAGGTTCGCATATGAGGTAATATATATATATATATATATATATATATATATATAGCATTAATATTTAATGCCGACCCGATTTAACGGAAATTTCCCAATTTTAATTGCAATTACTGCTTACAGAATAGGTATTCTGCGCCTTTATAGTCAACTCAAGATTTACATACAAGGAAAGGCCATTATCATAACATCTAAACAAAGGTAGACTGCAGTTAGCTATGTGTCTGAGGATAACTACGGTGTACCCCAGAGAATTCTACTGAATCCATTGAAGATTACATCACTCAAACTTCAAAATACATTGAAGATTACATCACTCAAACTTCAAAATAGAAGGGCGCTATCTATACTACGATCAACCCAATATATATAACAATAAAAGGATACGCATGACGCTTAAAGCTACAAATGATACTCATTAAATTTCAAGTCGAACTCTTAAATAGCCTTCGATATACAAACATATATAGGGAGAAAACAACAAATGAGATTGTTAATAAATCCATGGAGTTCCAGTTTGTTCTCATTCAATTTTCAGTTATCCTTAATATCTTTGATTTTGGAGGAACCACGGTTAAGGGACAGTTTGAACTCCAGTAGGAACGGCGACCGATCACACAATCAGGCACTTGAAAACTACCAATATAGTGACATGCAATGTTATTACTAGGATATGAATACAAGTAAACATCAGATAGCAGTTATAACACCATAGATAACCATAAATGCAGGCATGATGGTGGATAGCGACCACCTACAAGGCTTTGTTTCTCTTGAGCGACAGAGACAAGAGAATCCAGCAAGAAGGCGTGCAACAACTAAGAAATAAGAAACGATTAACAAAATTTCAATACACACTGCAAGCGTACATTTAAAATACTAAATAGTTTCATAGAACACATGGTAATAAGCTGGAATAAAAGCGTTATACAATGCAAGGGAGACTCATAAAAAACAATGGCCATGAACTGATAAAATTCGCGCAGCCAAGGTATATAATGTCGGTCCCCAATAAACAGGCTATCACTTGACAAGAGTTGGGTATCTGATTTACAAGGAATCGGTAACTACAGACATTTGATTAATTTTATTTTTTTAGAGATAACAATACAGGAAGACCGGCGTCGCAAAACAAGTCTATCAAGTTGAAGGACCATCTTACTTCTCAGATATCAAACAAAGAAATGATTATTGACCAAACAAGCTAGTCAAGTAAAGCTGCGGATAATGAATCATTTACCAACAAATAGAAATAGGATAATGAATCATTTGCCTACAAAAGATTTTTGAGAAGAACAAATGCAGCTTAGAAAGAAATGAAGCCTTGAATGTTTCACATAGAACGACCCAGTTCGTCAATGGCTGAATAATTCTAAAATGAAAATACACTGGAAAATGTATTACGCAGAATATTTGCTTCTAAAGTTTATCATTTCTTAAAATTATGTTTCCAGCATAACATTCAACTACAAGGAAAACAATATACAGAGGAACACCGAGGAATGCAATCTAGAGACAACATTTCTCACAATTTTTCTTTTATTACAGATTGCAATTATCGAGAATCAACGAATTCCTACATGAATAGAAAACAATGGAAGAAAATGGAGGAACCCAGAGAAGTTTGCACAGCTGAACAGGATTGTGAAAGCCGATTCCAAACTCCAGACCACAACTACAGCTACTTCAAAGTATCCACACTAAAATTTGCAGCTTCAAACTTGCAGAACAAATTTTTCCAGAAAAAAAAACACCCTAGAAACATTTACGGCAAAAAAACCCAAAAAATAAGAATCAGTTTTTTCCTTCTGCAAGAAATGAACCTGATTGCCCCAATGGAGTTAACTCCACTTTTTCTCAAATTAATTTCCCATAACTTTCTTTATTCCTCCACTAATTTTCAATTTCATTCCTTTCAACTTTCATTTAATCTTCCCTTTCAATTTAATTTTGTACACAATATACCATTTATTTATTAATTTATTATTGTAACCTAACAATGTCCTCCATAAAGACTCTAGCCACTAATGAAGCATTATAAGAGGAACAAATAGGAGAGAAGTGTGCCACCTTCGTCAACTTGTCCACAATGCACATAATGGCATCATGTCAACGTGAAGAAATGGGAAAATTGACTATAAAATCTAATGAGATAATGTCCCATTTCCACTCTGGAACCAAATGAGTCTGCAAAAGTCTTGCAGGATGTTGGTGTTCTGCCTTCACTCTCTAACACTCTAGACACCTTGACACAAAATCAGCAATATCTTTCCTCATATCGGCCCAAAAGTACAACTGTCGAAGATCAACATGCATATTTTTTACACCAGGATGAGTTGAATATAGTGCCCAATGTGCCTTTGACATGATCAAAGTGCAGAGATCTCCAGTGGAAGGTACATAAATACGACCCAAATGCCTCAAAAGAGCGTCTGACTCAAGGGAATATCCTGAAAATCTGCCCTCTAGAGCTTTCCTGACTCCACCTCAGTCCTCACCTCCTAATATCAACTGTCTGAAGGAAGTGTTGAAAGTATCTGACTCCTCAAATCCACACCAAGAGTCACTATTGATAACTCATGTCTCTATCTACTAAGCGCATCCACAACCATATTCTCCTTTCCTTGAATGAATTTCACCTCAAAATCATATTCACATAGGAACTCCATCCATCGTCTATGTCTGACATTCAAATTAGGCTGCGTAAAAATGTATTGCAGACTACGGTGATTAGTGTGCAACTCAGATCAATGTCCCAATAAAAAGTGTCTCCCCATCGTCAAAGCATGTACCACTACGGCTAACTCTAGATCATGAGTAGGGTAATTTAGCTTGCGATCCTTGATTTTGTGAGACTCATAGGAAATCACACAACCCTCCTGCATCAACACAGTTCCTATACCCTCCAAGGAAGCATATGTACAGACTACAAAATCCCTAGAAGGATCCAAAACAACTAAGATACGAGCATTGGTCAACCTCTACTTGAGAGTCTGAAAAGTTGCCTCGCATTTCTCTGACCAAACAAATTTCTTCCCTTTCCTCTGAAGAGAAATAATGGGGTGTGCTATCCTTGAAAATCCCTGTACAAACTATCGGTAGTAACCTGCCAACCCCATAAAACTGTGAACCTCTAAGACATTAGCAGGTGCAGGCCAATCAATGATAGCTTGGATCTTTGAAGGATCCATTGCAATGCCCTCACCAAAAATAACATGTCTAAGATATTTCACCTTTGTCTTGAAGAACTCACACTTTGACAAGTTAGCATATAGCTGATTCTCCCTCAAACACTAGATAGCACCTATCTCAAGTGATCCTCATGCTCCTCCATAGTCCTAGAATAGATCAATATGTCATCGAGAAACACCAAGACAAACTAGTCAAGGTAGGTACGAAACACACACTTCATCAAATTCATAAACACCGAGGGCGCATTTGTTAACCCAAACAACACCACTGTGAACTCGTAGTGTCTGTAACGAGTAATACCTATTATCCTGTAAAGAAAAAAAAATGGGAAGGTATTTAATTGAATATCCAAAAATTTGTGGTAAAATATTTGACATACCAACAAAATAAATGGGAAATAATAAAGACTCTATGCCTCTTACAAATATTAGGTATTCTAATACAACACAAGGAAACAATATATTATTGGACTTCATTATGGGGCTAGCAAAGAAAATAATATTGATGTAATTTGGATTTTTGTGGATAAACCAATTAAGAATGCATATTTTTGTGGACTCTCTCGTCTATTTTCCACTAATATTATAGAAAAATTATTCATACAAAATATACGAAAATTTCATGAAATTTCCAAAATCAGAATGGAAAATAGAGCCACCTCAAAATTTGTAATCAAGTGGAAGAATTTTCCAATTGAAGATGCAACATGGAATGATGAATGATTCATACGAAATATTTTAGAGTTTTTAAGCATTGAGGGAAATGTTTTTCTGAAGGGGAATGGAATGTTAAGATCTTGATATGATATATTCCTAAGTATGTATTATATATTCCTAAGGATAAGCACTTGTTGCATGTTTAACCCTAACATAAATATTAGTTAATACACTAATACCTCTTGATTAGGATGAAGGGGTATGTCCCTACATATTTTATCTTATAAATAAGAAAGAGAACTCTCTCCCATATGATCATACCATCAATTATTCAATTCATATCATATTTCCTGATTATTGGAGGTAACCCCCTCAAAACAGTTTGCTACAATTTTGATTTTTTATAAATATTTCAAAGAAATATCATAATAATGTATTATTTATATCTCTTATTAAAGAAATATTATTTTCATATAATTAATCTTCATTCTTCATAACTTCACATAATTGACCCATTACCTATACCAATTGATGGATCTAATCATAAAACCTTCATCCACAATCATTTTTTTCTTTATTTGAGCCAAAAAAGTATTAATCTACCTACCTATAGATTGAACTTTATGTTTTATTTCTTGTAAACAATGTCATCTACTCTAATTATTCTTTGAGATCCTTCCTAGTTTTTGGTCCTTTTTGACCCATAACTTTAAAGTTTCCACCAATGTATCCAATGAAACTATTTCTTCTCTTATTTTCTTTCCAAGATTAACCTGCTTTGTCTAATAATCCTAAGGTGTCATGTCTCTCAAGCATCTTTATCAACCATAGGTATTTCTATTTCAGCAACTCTTTCTCTATTTTGACCCACACTAATGGTTGATAATATTTGAGCTCTCTTAGTTTTTATCTGTATATTTTTTCTATGATAGCTTCTAAGACTAGTAGTTTTCTCACAATATTTTCCCTTCTGAAAAATATAACTTCAACTAGTTTGGACCTTAAGGGATATTTTTCACTAATGTATCACCCTAGGATTTTTGTTATTGCTTTAGGATTTAAGGAGTTTGTACCTATTGATCAATTTATTTTTGAGATATTTCTTAGTGTTCCATCTCAAAATTATCATATTGTGTGTCCTAAATTGATATTACCTCATATTGAGACTTTGTTCATCTTGGAGGAGATTGAGGAGTTTGTAAAATATTTTCTACGCTCCTCAATTATTCTTCAATTTCCTTTTCCAACTTATTAGCTACAATTTTTTTTCTTTTCTTTGTCATCTTTCTTTTCTTCTAAAGTAGAAGGTGCAATGGAATTTTGTGTCCTTAGAGGTTTCCTTGTTGGAGAGGGAGTTCTCTTTGAAGATGAATATGACTAAAATTCAACTATCCTAGGCTTCTCACTAAAGGTTGATGGAGTTGACTTCACCACTTCTAGTTGATTAGGTCATGCTTGTCATAAAGGAGCTACACCAAATCCTAAACTTACTCCTACTTCAGTCACCTCTTTACTCCTTTCCTTTTGAAATGCTTGTTATAGTTTCTCTAATGGATCATCTTTTTTTTTATAGTTCTTTTAGGAGTATAGGATGTGTTAGCCCTTGTAAAATTTGAATGAGTTTGTAATGCTTTATGTTGTACTCTTATGCTCCCCATCATTTTTGGCTAATCTAAGAAATTTTATTGTTGTATCATGCTCAAGTTCCTTAGGTGATTACATTACCTCTTTATTGGGATATGGTCAAAAATATTTTTTATAGCATGTCTAAGAGTTCATATTTTCCCCCCTTCTTTCTTTTTGATTCTTGTCCTTTCAGGGATTCAGGCCCTAAACAAATATTTGGACTAAGTTCAAATGTCCTTATTTGTGTCAGTCTCCCCTTATTCCTTTTTTCATTTCTTCAATCAAGGCTTTAGGTCTTGAATGGATACTTAGACTAAGGTCCAATTACACTCCTAACTCCCACCCCCACTCTCTTACATGTGGCATCCTTTCCATGAGCCCACTATTCTTTTTCGTAGATTGATTTTTTGTGTGTGAAAGCACATAAATGATCCCATGTGGCATGTTTTCCACTTGTTTATGCCTTCTCTTGCTGAACCCTTTTTTCTTTATGCAAATGCATGAAAAATGTGCCATGCAATTTTCCAAGCCTTTCTGGTGGGTCCCTTCTCAGTCTGTAAATGTATGGCAATGATACCACATGGCATCTTTTCCCAAAGTTTGTGGTGTTCATTTCCTATCCATTTTCCTTCCTACAAAAGCATGAAAAACTTTCTATGTGGCACATTTTCTAAATATTCACCCTTTCTTTCCTAGACACCCCTCTTTGGCTTGCGGAAGCACAAAAAGCTAACACATGGCAGCTTTGTTTTCGATAAAAAATGTTTGTCTCTTTCAATTTTCATCTTGTCGAGGCTTTGGGTTTTGAAAGGACCTTTAGACCTTTATGTCCAAAGGGTCCAAATCATATCAGGATCCCCAATCCAAATCAATCTTCTCTTTTCTTTCCATCCTATCGTGACTTTAGGTCCCAAAAGGATTTTCTAACCTAAGGACCAAAAGCTCCAAGTCTAGTCAAGATTCCTGATATTGACTGATTCTTCCTTTCCAATCTGTTCAAGGCTTCAGGTCCCGACATGAATTTTAGATATATGGTCTGAAGTTTCCTTTTCAAATTAGGATCTTCGAACATGATAAAATTTCTTCTTGTGTTCGGTCGGGACTTCACATCCTGACAAGGCTTTTAGACATATTTTTGAAATGTCTAAATTTATCTAGGACTTCCAGTCCTACATTCTTTTCTCTTGCTTCTTTGTTCTATCAAGGTTTTGGGACCCAATTGGACTTTTGGACCTGTTGTCATGGAAGTGTGCACCCTTTGCTATGATGATGAAATCACTTGGCCGCCTCATGAAACATGGGATGATCTCCTTAAGTGTGGGCTCACATTTTGGAGATCAACCTTCAGAGAAGCCTGGTTCCCTTGATACCTCACCTAATCCAACTAAACTAATGTTGCTTGCTAAGAAAAGAGAGAAGGATAACATATAATGAATCCTAAAACTAAAATGTGATGCACCAAATGGTTTTTTGATACATGCACAACTGTCTTTGAACACATAGTTGATCAATAATAAAGTTGGTTCATAAAAAAATTAAAGGTTTAATATGCTCATGCATCAATATTTCATAAGAAAGTTATAATGTTCACAATTTTAGAAGGAAAATCTACCATCTCTTCACAACTTTAAATTGTTTACATCATTAACACAACCTAAAACCTCCAATAATGCATACATTTTTTGCCTAAAGGTGTTGATAATGAGACAAATATCAAAGGAATTATCATAACTCAGAAATATTCATCAATCATTTGATTACACAATAAAAAAACTTTTAAGAAGGCCAAAAATGCTTAAATTTATTGATAAAAATGTGTTCACAACACTTATGCATGCTTGCAAAATGAGTTACAAGGCTGTCCCAACTTGAAAGAACTTGAAAGCTGGTTACAATACATTGTTGAGAGAGAAAAGAACTAGTAAAAATTCTACCCTTAGGCTTTCCTTTATGTTGTTCAAAAGTTGTTAAATGATAGGAAAATGTGTAAGCTAGGTCAAAATTCCTTTGGGCATCCAAAATAATAACCCCTACTTTGTAGCCCCTAAAAGTGCTCCAAAAAGGTATTGGAATGAGTAAGTCTTCCCTTGACCCTATCTACCATTAAGGCACCTCAAAAGCTCCTAAATGTTGGTAAATGCTTCAAAACTAGGTCAAAAAGTTGTTCTATATTATCTCTATTAGTTGCACAACTCACCAAGCTTCCCCTATATACTTATAATTGTCCATAACTGCACTTTACCTCATCAAACTGCCACTTGCATAGCAATAGGGCATGTGGGAGAAGACTGAATCAATCAAAAGCCTCTTGGAGGAGTAGAAGATTCTTTCTAGGACAAGTATTTGATACAGCCACATAGTTGTGACATATCTCCACTCTTGTAGAGGACTGTACTGTGAGATTTTAAATGGATGTGATTATTCTGCATTGGACTATCACTGTTTAATTGGTTTTGCTCTTGCTAAGGATTACATTATTCTTTACTTGAGCACTATCCTTTTCTATTGTCTCATAGTCCCTACTACATCAGTTAGCAGCCCTACATGAACCTCTGTCACATTATCATAGATATTGGACATTCTTATTACCATGTCTTTACTCTCAACATGCCTTTATTCTCTTTGTAGTTTCCTCAAAATTTCAACTAGCCTCCAATTTTAACCAAGAATTTCATTAAGATCAAGTATAATCTTTCTATGCAAACATACCCCTCTTCTCTGACATGCTATAATTTGTATAATGATTATGTCTTCAAACTCATTTTAATATTGTCACATTATCCATATTTGGTTGATTTAACCTCTCGGATATACCAAATTTCAAATATCACATAGAATGTAAAAAATGAAATTCTTGCTCATTAAACTTAGAGTATGGAGAAAAATAAGAACATACTCTTGCTTGCTCATGAACCTTCATGGATACTACCTACAAACTACCCCTCTGTGATCAAACCTTCAAACCCTTGACGTTGAGATACTCTTCATTTGAAACCCATGAAAATGTACCCCAAATTATGATTGTTTATGTACAAACCTGAGATGGAGGTCTTCATGACTACCATAGTAACTTTCATTGTCCCTTTGTGTCATTTCAAGGCCATTTTCATCTTGAATATCCTTACTAAGCCTTGCTCTATTTTTTGAAACTCTATGCATTGTCCTATGGCTGTTTCTATACATTCCACTACCCTAATGTCACTGCTTCCTTACTGTCTTTGAAAACTTCATGATATCTTCACTACAGACATATTTTGCTAACTCTATCAATCTTCAACTCCCACTACTACCCCTTCTTCTCTTAGACATTTTGACACATAAATTTTACCATCATATTTATGCTCATTGTATTTATTTGTAGTAAACAACCCTGCAATTAATTTTCCTATGTTCAATTGCCCAAATCTTAAGCCTTTCCATTTGGATTGGTAAACCAAATAACTTTTTCATCCATCAGAGGAATCATCCCAAACCAAGGGAGCATTTCTTGAAAATGAGATTCTATTTTTTGACACGAAATAGATCGAGAATAATATGGAAGGGATCCATTTGAGTAAGACATCAGTGATACATTTTCAACATTTACACTAGCAACAACTTTAACATGTCTAGATTTAATCATTTCTCTAATATCATCCAAAGTTCCAAGAGGTGTTGCCTTACCTCTTGATCTAGAGTCCCTAATACATCAGTTAGTATTATTTGAATCCTAGCATCGTAGATCACTGGTATTTCCTTAACAATCACTATCACCGAATGATTATTATAGCTCTAATGGTCTCCTTTTCATTATTTCCTTTTCACTCTTGCAAAGGTCTTCTTAAATTTGTAAATGCTCAATGGCTTGCATTTGATAAATTTTCTTTCACATATCTTGGAAGGAATACAACCTTCCTTCATATTTTTGATAACCCTTAATAGTGCTTAGAGATTTCCATGAATGTACAGACCAATTGAGGATTCCTCAAGATTTCTCACATGTTCTAACAATTCATAACCTATAATTGTAACTACATTCTTATTATGACTATGACTATAGGTCCTCTATGGGACTATGGTGATAGTGATCTTGAATGGACTGAAATTTAAGTGTCATAGGACTTTCCTTTAAGATCTAACAAACTCTCAATAAACACATTATTCTACATGGCAGTGTCCATGAAGATCATAGGCATGAAGCATTTTACCATATGAGGATCAATAAGTTCAATGTTTTCATAATCCTAAAGACTTCAATCATTATCCTCTATTATACTATTCTCTTTACCTTTCCATTACATTTTTCATGAACCTCAAACCTGCAACTACTCACACCCCTTTATTTTGCATGACTTTCCCTTTGTAACACTATAGGTTTGAAACTATCTTCTAAATGACATTGGCATGATGACTGTTTTCTCAAACTTGTCCTATGACTTCCCTTCTTAATGCAAACCTTTTTTAGGTTCATGCTATCACTCATAAAAAATTTGCACTCTTTTGAAATGAGAACTTCAACCACTTCTTACTGTTGTCTCCTTGCTTGCTATTGATAAACTTCTCTCTGTCCTAACTATTTGCCACTAATTTTTCTTGTTGAACTGTCACATGATGTCTAAACTACCCTAGTACAAAAAGATTAAAGTAGATTATTCTACCTCTAGCCAAGGAACCAATTCCATACTAAAGAAAAAATATCTTATGGCTATCTTCTAATGACATTTAATTATCATTTGTTAATGCTGCCAATTTTAAAGGTTATTCTTCAATATTGCAAATAAAAATCATCTTCTTTTGTTGATGGCTAAGATGAAATTCATATTCAATCAGCTATTGACTCTTTGTTCTTCATGCATTGTCCCTTCATAATGAACAATGACTATGATACCTTTCCCTTTCAAATAATTATGACTATGATGTTTTACTTTGCTACTCATTAAGAGAACAAGGAATTCCTTTGAATTTTTTTTTGTGATTTTATTGAGTATAAAGGACAATACCACCAAAAATTCCTTAAGCAATCACTCTTGGTAATTTTCTCAAATATGATTGTGGCTTCAACCATCTTAAATATTGATTTTGACAAATTGACAAATGTTCACCATGCACGCCTCTTGGTCAAGTAAGATTTTGATGGCTCTAGTAATTCTTCAAGGAAGAATCCTTACCAAGTAAATTAATATTCATCCTTCTTAAAATTAGAACCAATTTTTAGGCAATACTTTTTTTGAAACCTTAGGTATCATGCTTTACTAAAGCTATGTATCTTGGAGGTGGGTTCCTCAATAATATGCCTAGGTTTCTTTAATTGTCCTCTTCCATTTCAATGCCAGTAGAAGGAACAACATTCTCAGATGTATCTACAACATATAATGAATCCTGAAATTTCATATACTACACACTTGAAACTAAAAATACCCAACTTAAATCCACCTAGAAATCCAATTTAATGCTATGGAATGGACCTATTGTAATGGACCTTAAATCCTTCACTAGTTGATGAAGAATTAACTGTGAAAATTTCAAATTTTCTCATAAAAATTATTCCCTTGATCTTGAACTAATAGTAAATCTAAACATCCTTGCTTATCCTCATTAGATTCACTCCTTCCATCACTCATTTCCCTTAATCATAAACATAACTAGCATGCATCCATGGGTAAAAGATACAAAAATCCTTTTAGCTAATCAATTTCTCTTTGAACAAAACTGTCAATGGCATATTTATTCCCATTGAAAAAAAATAACATATCAAAAAATGCATCACATACCCAAGACTACAGACACCTTCCTAAATAAAGTATTGAAAACTCAAACATACATTAGTGTTTATGGAAATAATCACACTTTTTTGGGTTCTCCTCATGCTAAATCCTCGTCAAAAATGAGAAACCTTCATGTCGAATCTACATCTTGAAACTTTTGAACACACGAGTAAGATGTTCATGACACCCTCTCAACTTCGGTAGCTTTCATGCAACATGACATGAGTAGGGTAATAAATTCAAAGCATTTTTTCATGCCAAGAATACATATGACTCTTTCAAATCCCTATGAACACCATCAAATGTGCTATATTTTGTGCTTGATTTCAGCATCATGGAGATAACAGCAAGAAAGAAAACAAAAAAACCTTAGGCCTATCTATGTTGTGTGGTTAGATTTTTTTTTTTAATTTTGAAACTTTTAAAAGTAACAAACTTAATTATTTTTCCCTCTTTTCAAGTCAACATAAATTTTCACTACTAGATGGTTTTTAAAGCTCAAGAAGTGACATTAATTATCAAGTCACCTTTGTAAAACTTATTTAAATTTAACAATTAAAATAAGTTAATAAGACCAAAGGTCCAAAAGTCTTGATCCATTTCGATTTCTGAACCCAATTCTTTCTTCCTTGTTGGGAGTTTGAATCTTTTTGTAGACTTTTGGAATTTTGACCTGATGGTCTGAATTTGATTTCTTTTTTCACTACTACCCTCCAATTCACTCTTTCTTAGAATATTTTCAGTTTTTTGGAACCTAATCAAACTTTTGGACACTCTATTAGATTTTCACGTTTTTCATGTTGAAAACATCTATGTATTTTTTTAATTTTTATCTTGTTGGGGCTTTAGGTTCTAAAAGGATCTTTGGAACTTTATGTCCAAAGGGTCCAAATCTAATCATGATCCCTGAGCCTAGTCGGTATTTACTTTTATTTTTATCTTATTGGGACTTTCAGTCTCGAAAGGATTTTTTGACATAAGGACTAAAAGGTCTGAGTCCAATGGGGATTCCCAATCTTGATCGATTCTTCCTTTTTGATCCATTCAAGACTTTAGCTCTTGACAAGACTTTCAGACCTATGTTTTGAAGTGTCCTTGTTTGATTGGGATCTCCAATCCCAATCAACTTTCTTCTCATGTCTAGTTAGGACTTCAAGTCCCAATGAGACTTTTGGTCATATGTCTAAAATATCTAAATTTTCCCAATACTTTCACTCTTGAATTTATTTTCTCTTCCTTCTTTGTCCTGTCGAGGTTTCAAGATCCGATTGGACTTTTGGATCAATGGTCCAAAATTCCTAATTCATTTCGATTTCCTAGACCCCATTCTTACTTCCTTGTCAAGACTTCATAGTTTTAGTGAAATTTTGTAGTTTTAACTTGATAGTCTGATATTTTTCACTCTTTCTTAGGATCATGTTTGGGTTTTGGAACCCGATCAGACTTTTGGAAACTTTGTAATATTTTCATGTTTTTCACCATTAATTCTCCAACAACTTTCTCAATTTCTAGATTTAATTCTTGGGGCTACATGGATGATCTTAAATGCATTTTTTAACAACTCCATGTGGGAAAAAATGGAACCCATGCTTCTTTATGATTCCCAAGCCTCCTTTATGTCAGAGATTCAATCTTGGCCATGATTTTCTAATTATTTCATTGGATTTTTCTTCCAATTTTGTGTGCTCATTAATTTGGAGGCATGGTATGGGTGTGGGACCTGTGTGGCATGATTTCCTCTCAGATTTGGATGTCCACATGTCTACATATAATTTGGCAGAGTTCTAAGCCCTAACCTTGGCCCTTCCTCCTTCACATCTTGTAGAGGTATAATTTGCACTTGTATTCTCATTCTAAGGGTTGGTGTTTTTTGTTCAGATATTGTTCTAGAGAGAATCAATTGTAGATCCAAAAGAAGTTAGATATTCAAAAGAAACCCTAGGTTTCATTTTTGAGTTTTGGGTGTAGCTATTTTTGTATTGTAAATATTCGAGCTTGATCCCAAACTTGTAATAATAATTGCAAACATAGAAGATATAGTGATTAAAGGAAAAATCAACCTTACCAGAGTGTCTCCATATGTGTGGTATGCATTTTCAAATGTGTCATTGATTAGTTTTTCAGTCATAAGTTTGTAAAGCTTATGAAAATCCTTTGCTTGGTATCTTTCTAATATAATAAAGGAAATGTATGGGTACACTTGAGGATTACTAAATAGACTATCTTAATATTCCACAACCATCTATTGTATTTAAGGGCATAGTCTTTTGTGGTGACTTGATTAAGTCATTACCTTGTTTCAGTTATTACATCTATGGTTAAATCTAGAGACTATGTTTCCTAATGGATAAAGGAACTAGTCTATAATTGGTTTTCTCTCCCATTATCTTGAACATACTCCAAACACATCAACTCAAAAAACCTTTAATTTTTTACTTTATGTGTTTTTTATTGCCATGTCTGAGTGAATACAAAAATAAAAGGGTGTATCATAAACTCATTTTTAGACACTTATATGGTAGGTTATCTATTAGAAATATTCTCAACTTTACTTATCGAAACTAGCACATAGGTATATTATGACACTAGTATTAGTATACACTATGCAGTGAGTGTATTTTGTTGTAAGGTGTTGTTTAGTGCTTCAAATCATCAATTTGGCATCTTAGGGAAAGCCCCCTTGGTCTTGCAGAGCCAAAAGTGAAGGAGGTCTTACCCACCTCAATCATTGGTCCTTAGCTACCCAACCTGAATATAGGTTTGTGGTAATTTCCCAAGTTTGACACCCTTGACACTTGGAATACTATCAAACCTTAGGTATTTGGGGCAAAAAAATTCTATCACCAACAAAATTGGAACCATTACTAGGAAAGGATATAAATACAAAAGAAATTTTTTAGATCCTTGGTAACGAAATAAGTCTATAGTTGTGTATTTTTTTGGGTAAGTTTAGCATTTTGTCAACTTAAACCAACAAGATTGGCATTGTCAAGAATAAGGTGGGTGAACTAATATCTTCAAAAGATTCTTTAACTTCCCAACTTGAATAAAGGTTGTGGTAATTTCCCAAGTTTGACAGTCCTAACACTTGGAACATTATCAAACCCTAGGGATTTAGGGCCAACAACTCCAATCACCAACAAAATTGGTATTGTTACCAAGAAAGGATATTAATACACAAGAAATATTTTAGAGCCGTGGTAATAGAATAAATCTATAATTGTGTATTTTGTTTGGGTAAGTTTGGCATCCTATCAACTTACACCAACAATATTGGCATTTTTGAGAATAAGGTGGATGAAATAATATCTTCAAAATATTTTGGTGATGAGCTAGGAAAGTATTGAGTTTTGGTTTGAAATCAGAAGTCTATAAGTTTCAAATATTTTTTCCTTCAGGGAGTGGCAACTCCGTTAGGAAAGATCCATAAGTATATGACAGAGGATAAGTAATGGATAGAGATTAGTTTTATAGAGGTCAAGAAGTTCATGAAGCTTGCTCTATTGGTGCAAGAAGGAAACAAGAACACTAGAAAGCTAAAAATTCAAGTAATTCTCCTTTACATAGTTCAAGAAATAATGAAAAAGTGAGTACTTTAGGTAGAAGGAATGCTTCTAAATATTTTTATCAATAAACATTAGATTATTCAACTAATAATAGAGTTAGAACTACTAGAGGAAATTTTAGACATGATTATAATAGATATGTAAATGAAACAAACCCTTAGTCTAAGAAAATATAAATGTGGGTGTACTTGAAGTTACACCTCAAACAAACAATAGGCTTCACCCTCTGAGAAATTGAAGAGAAAGTAGACATGGTACCTCTCAATCTTCTAAACAAGATGTTGAAAGCCCATTCCAAGATGTTGACCCAAAAATTTAGTTAGAAATTGATCATAGAGAAAGGGAATTAGATCATCATAATTATATTATTAATCATATTAGAGAAAGGAATCATGAAATAGAGGCACAAATTACATAAAAACAAGCTCAATTAGCTCAGAAAAACCTAATGATGAACCAACGACAAAATATTATTCAACCTCAAAATGTGGCACTAGTTGTTCTAATTTGGCAAGTGCCTATTGTTTAGCAGAATTATCCTAATCCCCTATAGAAAAATATAATGAAAAATGTTAGGGTCAACCCTAGAAGGAAAGCTTAAATATTTTTTGTGGTGAGACCACCATTGGGATTAGAAATATATAGACAATTGGATTTATGTGATATTTATAATTACCCTAATCCAATTCTAGCTAAGATCAAAGGCAAGGTACCAAAATTATAGGGTGACAATGTTATCACTAGTGAAGACCACTTAAGTCATTTCATAAATGTCACTGATGAGTATGAGATTGAATATGAGGATTTCATGATGAAGCTTTTTATGCAATCATTAGATGAAAGTGCAAAATAATGGTAGAAGAGTCTTCCAGACAATAGCATAGACTAATGGGATGAGTTTTTGAGGGTTTTTTATTATAATATGATGAAAGAGTGGACCCAAAGTTTTCAATCCATAATCTAATGACCATCAGAAAAGGACTGAATGAACTTTTTTTCTGATTTCAACAACAAATTCATTATGATAATGAGGAATGTACGTCCCTCAGTAAGACCAAATGAGCCTAGATGTTCCTTGTTCTATATTGTGGAGCCTTTGATTTAGAATTAGGCTATGTTTTGAGAGATAAGAACCCTTAGAATTTGAGGGAGGCATATGCAATGGTTGTTAATATAGGGACTGATCTAAAAGCATCTAGGAAATACAAAAAAAGAGCTAATATATAAAAATATTGAAACCAAGTGCAACGAATTCCAACAAGCCTCTCACTGTTGAAGAAAAATAGACAAACTAATGGGAGCTATGAAGGATATTTCATACAAAGTGGAAATAATGAAAAAATTATCCCTCTAATATTTCTCTTGCACATTTTAATAAGAGTCAAAGGTTACATACTAGGCCTTACAATCATGATTGGTCCAAGAGACTTGGAGGAAATGATAAAAATCATCACCAAGGAAGTCAAACCAAAAACATAATGAGAGACACATCCCTGATCCCTTGAGGAAGAATCATGTGAATCTTAAACAAGATTCATTTTAGTGTGATATATGTTACTTGCATCATGATCAATCCAAGTGTGTTGTTGCAACTACACTTGATGAAGAGAATAAATTCCAAAAGTAGGAGGGTACTCCTAAATATTATGATGATGCTAATGTAGATCGATTGGATGCCTACAAGGGTGAGGATTTTTTTCAAAATTATTATGATAACTGTCATCTTCCTTTTGAAATTCCAAATAAATATTTTGAGAAATTCGATGAGCAAACGAGATAGAGATGTAACAAAGAAAAGCCTTCTGAGGAAGATATCAAAGCTCTCACTAAGGTTGTTGTCATTCTCGTACAAAGTGATTACCATCTTAGAAATAGACAAGTAGGTGCCAAGGATAAATCTGATGGTGCAACCATTCCAAATATTCCTCCTGCACATGTAAACAAAGGAAAGAAAAAGGAATATGATGTAAGCAAAACAAATAGGTCTACAGGAAAGTCTCCACCAAGAAAGAATATATATTTACCAAATGTATCCTAGTAGTAAGTATATGTCCCAAAGATGAAATAGGTTGACATAACAACCAACCATTTGGAAGAAGGTGCCAAAAAGAAAGTGGTAGAAGAGATTGGAAAAGTGGTAAATACAAAGAAACTTGTTGTTAGCAATTAGAAAATGCCTTTCATATGTGATACTAATGTTGTAACAATCCCCTCTTCTACTCCTTTTCCCATATACCATCTAATTGATATGGCTTGGGAATTTAGTCAATTAAAAGTAAAAAGTGTCAATTAGAGAGCTGCCGAGGATGTTGAAACACATGGAGAGGAAATTTTCATACTTCAATGCCCCTACTATTTTTTATCAGCGAAATAAAGTTGCAACAATTCGTAATGATGGAGTAGGAAAACTCAACATTCAAGAGACCCCTAAAATTTATATGGGTGATATTTTCATAGGTAATAATTAAAATATTGATCAATTTTTATACATCATTGTTGATAAGTTGGCTAGTTCATAACTGTATGTTAGATTTTGGAGCATCTAGTAATGTGATGTCACTAGAAGTTATGAATCATTTAGGACTACAAGTTTCTCAATCTTATGGTAAATGTTATGATATGGATTCTTGTGAGGTAGATGTGATTGTGATAGTAAGTATTGTTCATGTGTAACTTGTTGCATGCCTTGGGAAAGCCTTTTCAATAGATATAATCATAGTCAATTTCTCACTAAGTGGGGTATGTTACTATCAAGGAAGTGGGAAGCTTCAATGAATGGTAGTCTTAAAATGGATTTACCCTATGCTACCATCCCGATGTGTGGAAAAGATGTCTAGCTAAACAAGGAATAGGAAATGATGATCATTATGGAGAATCCTAATGAATAAAGGAATGAGATTTTTTACCTTGATGTGGAGCCTGATTATCTAGTAGGCTATCATGATGATGAATCTAATAAGCAAATTGATTCTGATTTGGTTTACTCACATCTTCACCCAAAAGATGATGGACTTTGTAATATATATTTTGATGGTGCATGTTCAAGAGAAGGTAATGGTGTAAGAATTATATTTATGTCCCCTAGGGGAAAAGATTAAAAGTACACTTTTAGATTTAACTTTGAGTGCTCCAATAATGTGATAGAGTATGAATCTTTGTTACTTGGCCTAAATATAGCTTCAAAGTATGGAATGAAATACATTAGCGTGTATGGTGATTCAAAACTTGTGGTGTATCAAGTCAAAGGAACTTATGTTGTACAAAACAAAAACGAATAAGAATGTATAGGAATGTTGTTTGGAATACTATTGAGGCATTTGATTCTTTTAATATCACTTGGGTGAAAAGAGAAAATAATGTGGTGGCTGATGTGATTATTGCACTAGCTTCAAAATTTGATGTTTTTTTCATTCCCCATCACTACAACTATGAAGTTGAGATTCTTACCAATCCTATTATTCTAGATAACATATACAACTAGCATGTTTTCAATGATGACCAACAAATTTATGAGTTTTTAAATTGCATTAATCATTTTGAAAACAAGAAAATTGATTGGGGACCCATGGTGAAGAAAGATAATGAAGGTAAGGAGACTCTTTTTGGGAATGAGATCATCCAACTCAAAACCAATACCATTCCTAGAGGTCTTATTGCTTTAGAGATAATTTTTGATAATGTTGATTGTCAGAAGACAAAGAGTAAGCCTATCAAAGAAAGATATAGAGGTTGTAAACTTAGGAACTAAATCAGCTCCTAAGATGGTTTATATTGGTAAGAAAATAAGATCGATAGAGAAGCAAATATTGATTGTATTATTAAAAGAGTATAAAAAATTATTTACTTGATCTTATAATGAATTGAAGGCTTACATATAAGATTTTTTCTAGTATACCATTATATTTGAGCCTGGTATAAAGCCATTCAGATAAAAGTAACATCCTATCAACCCTACTCTTGCTCCTCAAATACATAAAGAATTGATGAAATTGGAAGAAGGTGGTATTATTAAACCTATTAGACATTTAGAATGGGGACATCCAACTATTTGTAGGTATCAAAAATTTGAATATCAAGTCCCTCAAGGACAATTACCCATTTCCCAACATGGATCATTTGTTGCATCAAGTGATAGGGTCAAAGCTGATGTCTATGATGAATAGTTTCTCAAGTTGCAATTAGGTCATGGTTGATGACTCCGAGAAGTAAAATATAACTTTCACTGCACTATGGTAAAATTTTGTATATGTTTGAATGTCATTCAAACTCAAGAATGCAAGGGGGAAATTTCATGGAGTTATGGATGTAGCTATTGTAGGACTCATAAATGAGATTATGGTTGTCTACCAAGATGACCTGATTACTTACTCCAAGGATCGAAAGGATCGTTGCAAACACTTGGAGTTAGTCTCCCAAAGATGCCTGAAGTGTGGGATATCTTTGAATCCCAAGAAATGCATCTTTAGTGTCAAAGAAGGTAAGATATTTGGGTGCATTATGTCTAAAGAATGGTTAAGGATTGATAGTGAATGTGTCAAAGCTATTGACCTTATCCCACAACCCAAAATGGTCAAAGTAGTTTAGTCTTTCTATGGTCAAATAAACTTTGTTTGAATATTTATTCCCAACTTTTCTAAGAAAAAAAAATCCATCTCTAAACTATTGAAGAAGGGGCGATATTCCAATTGGAATAAGGAATCAATGGATTCCTTCTCAAAGATAAGAGATGTACTTTAAAAGGAACCAGTGCTAGCAAGTTCGGATTGTTCTAATCCTTTCCAATTATTTTCCTTTGCATTTTTTATAGTATTGTTGTAGTTCTACTACAAAAAAATAAAGATGGTTATGAGTAGCCAATATATTTCTTCAACAAATCATTGAGAGATGTTAAATTGAACTATTTTGTGATGAAGAAGCATGCATATTCCCTTGTTAAAGTTTGAAGAATCTTAGACCTTATCTTATAGGGTCTAAGATTAATACTTTTGAGCCACATACTACTGTCAGAGATATTTTTGTGTAGCAGGAAGCATTAGGTAAAAGGTGCAGGTGGATCAATAAGATCCAAGAGTATGACATGGATATATAGACAACCAAATTAGTTAGAGGTCAAGGGCTAGAAAAATTAATTGTTGAAAATAATTTGGATGCTATTGAAGTCCACTAGGTTAACTTGACCCCTTTGTCATTTCATGTCAATTAAAGGATTGCCCTCACTATAAGGACATTGTATTCTATTTAGAAAACATGAATTGTCCTTCTGAATTGAATGAATAGTAAAAAATAACTTTGAAAGATTGAGGCTTAAAGGTATGTATTTCTCTAAGGATAATTGATGAGGAGAAACCTTGATGTTGTGTTCCTAAGATGATTAAACGAGGAGAACTCAACATAATTTATGGAAGAATGTCACCATGGATTTTGTGGTGAACATTATATGTCAAATACCACCACTCATAAATTTATGGGGATGGGTTATTGATAGCCAACATTATTTAGGGATATGACTAAGTTTGTAAAAGGATGTGATGCTTGCCAAATATTTTTTAGAAAGTTGAAGTTTACAGGGGCACTTCCCCTTAAAAACATTTTAGTGGAGGCTCCATTCTAGAAAGGGGGTATTGAATTCATAAAGGAAATTGTAGAAAAGTCCAACAATGGATATGAGCCAATATTGGTGGCCACTGACTACTTTACAAAATAGGTGGAAGCAATTCCTACAAGAAATGCTACCTCAAAGATAGTGATTTTTTTTTTCTAAATAACATAATCACAAGGTTTGGTGTACCTGTTGTCACGAAGATTGCACCCCAGATGCTAAGCGTGAAGCTCAACAATCCAGTGAAACATTGAAACACCTTCGAGCCTATGGGTTGCTCATGTTGAAGGTGAATCTCTAGATTGTGGGTTGGTTCCCCTTTTGATCTCCTAGAATCTAATGACTTGTGTTGAAAAAGGGAGAAAGATTAATCTATGAAACTAAAAGAAACTCGAATGGTAAATTACTTTCTAGGAGGTGATGTGCCAAAAAATACAATTATGTAGACTTATTCACAACTAATATTCTCAGAGAATCTGTAAACACAACTCAACTTGGGCACCTTGATCACATAAATGTTTCACTAAAAGGCTTTGCTTAATCTTTTCTTGCTAAGGAAAATAAGGTTTTCACAAATTAAGAGAAGAGATAAACTTTAGAGAACAATTAATGACCTATGATAAACTTCTATTGTGTACATGCATCAGTAAATGAGATAGAAATTTAAAGATTTATGATTTAAAACACATTAAACTTGCATCAAATCATTTAAAAGAGACAAAACACCAAAAATTACAAAGGTAAACTCTGTTTCTATTGAATATCCTAAAGGAAACTCTATAAAACTCTAAAAAAACTTTTGAAAATAAATTACTAATGTTGTAGACACCCAAAAATGTCCTCTTACAATACCTCATATCGACATTACATCATTTAGACATTTTGTAGCATCTTTTTCCCTAAGTACCCATGTCATCATCTAATTAGTTAAATAAATCTTAGTTATTTGACTAATTTCATTTATTCCCTATTTATCCATAATCCCTTTTTCTATAATTAAATAAATATTTATTTATCTAATTATTCATGACCATTTATCCTCTCTAATTAAATAATTATTTTAATTTTTTAATTAGTCATTAATCTTTACTTTTATAATTAAATAAATATTTTTTTATTTAATTATTCATGACCATTCATCCTCTCTAATTAAATAATTATTTTAATTGTTTAATTAGTCATTAATCTATACTTTTATAATTAAATAAATATTTATTTATTTAATTATTCATGGTCATTTATCCTCTCTAATTAAATAATTATTTAATTGTTTAATTAGTCATTTATCCATTCTCCTATAATTAAATAAATTTGTATTTATTTAATTATCCTTTTCACTGTAGTCTATAATTAAATAATGATTTTACATTATTTAATTATCTTTCCACATCCTCCCTATCTTTTATTAGATAATGTTTTATCATTATTTAATAATTTTATCATTTCATTATCCTTCCCATCTTTTTAGGATTTATTTCCTTTAAAATAATAAATCAAAATCTTTCTATCTTTTTAAAATCTTATCTCATCTCGTTGTATTTCCTCTTTTGTCAAAAAATCAAATCCTTATCGAATCTTATCAAATCTTATCTCTGTCCACATCAAGGCTCTATAAATACAGCCTCTTACAATCCATTTAGAGGGTTGATTCTTAAGTATCCTCACTCTGTCAAAATCATTTTTCAATCTTCCATATGTCTATATCATTCTCCATTTGTCATTTTCATCAAGTCATTATGCTATTGAATTGAGCAACCAACATTCCTTCATTATCAATCCTTCAAAATCTCACATTCTCATGCAGGTGGAGAAGAGTAATGGAGATAAATTGAGTTTAGCATGGATTTGGGTTTGCATTCATTTGTTATTGTGATTTTCATGCTTGCTCGTACTCTATTGTACTAGTTAGGATTTGATATATTTCTATTTTAGTTTTATATCTGATTTTCTCCTAATTACATTTGGTGAACTCGACGTGAATCTTTTGATCTAGCTTGCTTTTTGTAGGTTTTATTGACTTTTTATTGCAGATCTACCATTTTTTGGATAAAACCCCAAGTTTTACAAATTTCTTCATATCTTCTACATAGCTGCAAATTTTTCTACAATATTTTCACATAATCTTGTACATCATCTCAAGAGGCTACAATAAAAAAATGAGGGTTTATCGTCATTTTTGTTGGAGTTATTTTGATTTTATGTTTTTTCATAAAATTGATTTTTTGGACGCAAATCGGCGAATTTTTTAGAAATTTTTTATATTTTTGGAAATCTCTTGAAATTATAATAGGGGTCTATGTTTTACAGATTTAATTTGGAGGTCAAATATAATGTGAAAAAACTTGATCTTCATTTTCTATATGGTTTTCACAAATCCGTGTTTCTAGGTGCAAAACAGGGAATTTTTTTTATTTCTTTACATTTTTGGAAAGCTCTCAGAAAATTAGTAGGAATCTCTTGTTTGATTTTTTTATTTTTCAAATCAATAAAATCTTCAAATAATGAAATCTAATTTGGCTATGTCAAAAACATGTATCTAAAATTGCAATTTTTTTATGAGCTTATTTTATTTTTTATGGCTGCATTATAATATCATTTTTTGATCTTGTAGGTGATCATAAGGAGCTATAGTAGTAGCAATATTAGTCATAGATAGCATATTGGAAATCAAAAACTTCTGGGTGCACTCATTTAATCTTTCATCTCTTAATCTTGTTTGTCACACATTTGGATTTGGGCTCTTAAAACGAATATTGTCTTCAAGCACATATCAAAAATTGAATCTAAAATTAACCACTATCTTCCTACACATTTGGTTTTGGGTTAAAAATAACAAGTGCTTCCATTGTTTACATACACACATTTCATTTCTAAGGTCAATTAACAATTGCGAGTGTGAATCAAGTGTGTGTGTGATCACAAACACCTTACTTGGTTTGCTTTTGTCAAACCCTTCATAGAAGGCCTGCTAGGGGATTTCATCACCCCTGGCGATGACCTCAATCAAAGTGTAAATCGAAAGACATGCTTGTTTGGGAGTTAAAATCTTGTCACTCTTAGCTAAACCCCAAAGAACTTTATACCTTCAGGAAGTGAAGGTGAAGGATGGGTTACCCTTTTCTCCTGGCTATGTGGCAATATTTTTCTTTCAAATCATTCCTTAGTCAACCTTGTGTAAACTAGCTTGAGACCTAACTAGCCATACCCCACTTGACTAGTCATAGGGCTTGTTGATGTGTCTTCCACGTGTTCTTGTTTAATAGTCATCATTACATTCTTCAAATTTTAAAATTCAAACTTGCTTATGTGTCTTATGTGAGTGATTTATGTGTGTACATGTGTGATCATTCATTTAAACATTTCCAAATCAAGCTAAATACCAAATACATAAAGACAAGTTACTCTACACCTTCTTCCAACACATTCATATCCAATCACTTTCATCCTAATCACTCTTCTTAGTCACATCCTATCCATTTCATCCTAATCAATCCAAGTCATCCAATCTAATCATTCCACATCATCACCATCACCAACCTAGTCCTAGTCACCACTTGTCAAAATGGTCCTAATCATAAACAAGCCCAATCCTAATCATAAGCCCAAGGTCATAATCCAAGGGGGCTATCCATCTAGGCCAAATCATGAGACAAAATGTAATCCTAAGATCATAATTCAAGGAGTCCCTCTCCCTAACGCAAATAATGAAACAAAACCAAAACCTAAAATCATACTTTGAGGGGCTTCTCCTACCACCTCTAATGATGACATGAACTATGTTGCATACTTTGAGGAACAAATCGATATGCAAGAGCTTACACACATGTGTGACACCATGCCCACATTCGAAAACAAAGTCCTAGTATCCCAACTTCAAAACCTCCTTCAAACACTTCACCAAATACCCCAACCCCTAGACCACCAAACAATACAAAGACTTCAAGCCCTCTTCCAAAATTTTCAATAAATTAAATCACCCCAAATCCAACACCTCCTAGCTCAAGCCAATCAATTCATTGCCACTTGCCAAATTTTACAACCACAAAATCATCCCCTATCCATTCATTATCAACCAATGCCACCTCAACCTTATGTGTCTTCCCCTTCCACCTCATACAAATCTAATCCATCCACTTCTTTGCATGTCAATGCCACATCAACCTATCAAGCACATCACAACAAACACATGTGAACTTAAGTTCTACCTTGCAACAAGGCCAAACTTCCTCATGTTCTAATGCAACCATTGACAAGGGGAACACTAATCTAGGTCATGCACCCTATGACTATATAACACCACTATCCAATAAAAATACTATCCTAAAGCCACCATGTCCTAGTCCTAATCCAATGGTCCCTACACTTTCCAACCCATTAACCCCTTAATTACCCTTACCATCCTCTAATCCACTTGCCAATACATCAACTCCACATCTAAAGTACAAACATTACAAAGGTAAACATGTGGAGTTTCCCAAATCCACCAACCCACTCAATCCATTCATTCCCCCATCCAATCAAAATCAAAACCCTAAGCCAACACCTTCCACCACTACACCTATAAAGGATGTCACCCAAGGGCTACAAGCAAGGAATCAATTGTCACCATGTCATTCAACACATATACTTGAACATACAAAAGAGTCCTCAAACATCATGCCAAGTCCTTCAAGCCAACCATGTCATCCACAACCCCTTGAACCAATTCAAGAGTCTCCCCTTGTAAGTCCAAGTCACCCTCTATCATGCTTGTATGTTGTTGACCATCAATAACATGTCAAGTCTCTCCATGAGTCATCCCCTTCCACTTCAATCCAAGAAACCCAAGAGCTATGTCAAGAGCATTATCCTAAGAATGAAGATACATTAACTTCTCATTCTAATCAAGATCTAGTCCCATCTAATGAACCCACTCATAACATACTAGGTCCTATTTTTGATCGAGCTCCCCTCTATGATCTTACCTATGATCAAGAAGTCCACAATGATCCTCTTAGCCAACTTTATGCATTCCATGGTCAAAATCCTATCACTTCACCTATCCATGAGAAAGAAACCTACATTGCTCCTATCAACCCCCTACCTAGTCCTATCCTGATCCACAAACATTCACTTGTCATGATGAGACACATGCCTCCCAAGCTAGCATAGAAGATCAAACAAATACCTTGGATCTAAGTGAACACAATGCTAATCAAGATCTTAATGATCCTCCATCACCCACTATCGACCCCATTTCAAGTAATCCATCATATCCACTTGGTCTTTCCACCCTCATTCATCATTGTTCCTCCTTAGAACAATAACAACCATTATCCACTTTTCCATCTACATCCAATAAGCAACTTGTGTCTAGTGTTCCACCTACACCTAGTCCCATTGTCTATCACACACTCCAAAAAATGAACTACCAAGGTAAAGGTTTAGGCCTTCATGAACAAGGTATTTTGGAGCCCATCCATGTCAAAGTCCCTCCACACTCTTATGGCCTTGGATATACACCCCAAGGACACCAATCTCAAGATGTTGGTGCTTCCTCCATCCATCCTAAGTCCATTTTTCATCATGAATCATATCATACACCTAAAACATATGTTTCCATCCCTCCTCTATCATACTGCAAATGTCAAAAGCATGTGACCATACACCTTCCACCATCCACTTTATCACCATTACTTCCAACTCCTAATATCTCTCATCACCATTACTTCCAACAACTAATATCCCTACCACCCAACCATCTTATCCATTTATCCATGAATACCCTAGCATTCCTAATCATGAACAAAAAATGCACACATTGTATAAACATGAAGTTTCCACTCATTCCACCATACCCATGGGATTCAAAAGAAAAAATTTCAATGCCTCTAGGTCTATAAAGTAAAAAATTCTAAGGACCCTCTTGCCTTAGGACATCAATACAAAAATTCAAAGAAAAATCCATCTAAAAATTTATATAAGCCCATACCTCCAAAAGTAAAGGCCAAAATAAAATGGTTTGGGTCCCTAATAAAAAGGAAAGAAAGTTAAATGAGGCATCTACATCACAAAAATCCTAACCATCCCCTTCCATACAAAATTCACATTCTATTTAAAAATTACAAAAAACCCACAAGCAAAATAAAAGTCATAAAAATACTAAGTCTATGTGGGTACCTAAAGCACTGCATCCACCATCCCCTAAGCAAACAACACCATTGCTTCCTACACCACATTCTCATCAAAAGATTCAAATTTTATCACTGTGTGTGCAACCATTGGTCATGGTTCCCTTCCATTTCACAACAATTCCACATACCTCCATCTCCTCACCCTTCACTCATTATCCTACATATTTCCCCCACCACCTTCCTATGGTCTCTGCTTTTGGCTAAGCCTCCCCATTCATCTTTTGCATAAGTCCTATATAATCCTTATCATCTTCCCTACATAATCCACATCATAATCCACTATTTTCCTCCATAATCCACATCATAATCCATCATCTACCTACTCATCTCTCTTTCATGACATCCCTTACCAACATCTATGAGCATAATGAAAATTGACATGGTCCATGCAATGACATCCATATCTAGTGGGACTATCACCTTTCATGGAACTAGACACTTGAGTCCCTCCTATCCATATTCCCCTTCTCCTAGTCAAAAAGTCAAAAAGTTAAAGTTAAAAGAAAAAAGAGAAAAAAAACAAAAAAAAAGTAAAGAGAAATCCCTTCATCCAATGGTGAAAACCTGGCAAACAGGTGCCCTGGATAAGTACCATGATGAAAACCTGGCCAACAGGCGTCATGTGTGGGTTGATCTTCTATGTCACTTACACTTGGGGCACAATGTCTTATCTATCCAACCTATCATTTTCATGTCTTGTCATTTCCATCCTACCTACCATCTTTAGTCATCATACTTACCTATCATATTAGGTCCACTTATCCACCCTTCTCCTTTTGATCTTGATGAATACACAGGGGAAAAATGTTGAAACATTGTTTTTGGGTATCTCTTGACATACCTCATCCTTCCAAACAAGCCTATCATTATCCTATTGTCATAATCTTTGTCATGAAAAATCCTAAGTATTGTACCTAGAATGAGACATGTTATTCATATGCGACATAGTCTTTGGAAATCACAGCCTTTCTCTCTTATGATGCATATATCCATTCCATTCACTATGACCTATCCTTTCCATCCATCCATCTATCATGATCCTTTTATCCCTTATCCCATCACCCACCCTTTCATCCATTAATCCCATCTATCTCCTTGCACCTAGACTAGGTTTTCCCCTTGTCATTGGTATCTAGCACAAAGGTTACTCAATTTTTCATCCTTTAGCACCTCAAAACATTTCAAAAAAAAAAAACTTAAAACATTTCAAAAAAAAAATTCAAAATATCCCACAAAAAAATCCAAAAAAATCAAAACATTTCAAAATCCAAAAAAAAAAATCAACATATTTCAAAAAATCCAAAAAAATCAAATTATCCCCAAAAATACAAAAAAAAATCAAATAGCCAACAAAAATCCAAGCAATAAAATCAATCCATCTAATTACTTCTTCCAATTTCATCGATTCAATCCCTCACCTCAATCCAGTCATCCAACCATTCAACCAAATCAATCATCTTCATCAAAACCATTTCATCCAATCAACTCAATCAGATCAATCAAAGCAATAATCCAAATGCAAGTCAATCCTTAATCCATACCAATCAAGTCGATCAATCTTGTCAAATTATCCAATCACATCCTTTGGTCTTGATCCTGATCTTGTTGTAAACCCAATCAATCAATCAATTATCATCCTTGTGTTGATCTAGGGATATGTCGTTCCCCACAATGACAACACTATCATCATCAATCAAAGTCAATCAGTCAATTATCAATCATCCTTGTGTTGATCTAGGGATATGTTCCTCCCCACAATGACAACACTATCATCATCAATCAATCCATCAATCAACAATTTACAGCTTGACAGGGGCACTACCTTGTTTTTTTTTGAATCATTTATGCATGCTTGCTTGCTTGCTTGTGTGTGTTATCATTTTATCTTGCATTTGTATCAAATCCATATCATTCCAGCTAATATGCATATCTTGTGCATGTTGGAATAGCTTTTTGCACTATATCCTTTGCATCTAAGGTTATATCATACCTTTTGTGCATTAGGACTTTAATGCTCTAAGTTTACTTCCTCATACGTCTAGACAAGGTTGTATTATGCTAGGGCACGGGACAAATCATCACCTTGGTCCTTATATCTTCGTGCATAACGTCTAGTGCTACATCAAGCATCATGGTTGCTCACCTTCAATATTGCAACATAACGTATCATTCATCTCTTTCATCCACTTCCTACCTTGCATCATTCATCTTGTCTATCCTTATCATTTCATTTCAAGAGCATACTTGTGTTTGTTCAACCCGCCTATCCTCTCGAGGGGGCATCATCATCCCATCATCATATTTCTACATTATCATTATCTTATCTTCCCTTCATCATACATTTTCTTTTATCCATATATTAGCTTCTTTGAAATGATGTTTCTTGACACAAATCTCATCATCTTGAACATCATCTCAAAGAGGGGAAAAAATTAGACACCCAAAAATTTCCTCTTACAATACCTTGTCCCGACATTACATCATTTAGACATCTCGTAGCATCTTTTCCCCTAAGTACCCATGTCATCAACTAATTAGTTAAATAAATCTTAGTTATTTGACTAATTTCATTTATTCCCTATTTATCCATAATCCCTTTTTCTATAATTAAATAAATATTTATTTATTTAATTATTCATGACCATTTATCCTCTCTAATTAAATAATTATTTGAATTGTTTAATTAGTCATTAATCTATACTTTTATAATTAAATAAATATTTATTTAATTAATTATTCATGACCATTTATCCTCTCTAATGAAATAATTATTTTAATTGTTTAATTAGTCATTTATCCATTCTCCTATAATTAAATAAATTTGTATTTATTTAATTATCCTTTTCACCGTAGTCTATTATTAAATAATGATTTTACATTATTTAATTATCTTTCCACATCATCCCTATCCTTTATTAGATAATGCTTTATCATTATTTAATAATTTTGTCATTTCATTATCCTTACCATCTTTTTAGGATTTATTTCCTTTAAAACAATAAATCAAAATCTTTCTATCTTTTTAAAATCTTATCTCATCTCGTTGTATTTCCTCTTTTGTCAAAAAATCAAATCCTTATCGAATATTATCAAATCTTATCTATGTCCACATCAAGGCTCTATAAATACAGCCTCTTACAATCCATTCAGAGGGTTGATTGTTAAGTATCCTTACTCTGTCAAAAATCATTCTTCAGTCTTCCATTTGTCTCTATCATTCTCCATTTTTCATTTTCATCAGGTTGTTATGTTGTTGAATTGAGCAACCAACATTCCTCCATTATCAATCCTTCAAAATCTCACATTCTCATGTAGGTGGAGAAGAGCAATGGAGATAAATAAAGTTTAGCATGGATTTGGGTTTGCATTCATTTTTTATTGTGATTTTCATGCTTGCTCGTACTCTATTGTGCTAGTTAGGCTTTGATATATTTCTATTTTAGTTTTATATCTGATTTTCTCCTAATTACAGCTATATTAAAACTGAAATAAATGAAAGTTGAGTTTCAAGTATTTCCAATCTCTCTGTTGTGTAAAAGAGCAGTGGAAGCAAGAACTAAGAAAAAAACTAAGTCTTTTCTCAATATATACAAAAATAACTCCAAGAGCTAGGAGGTGGCAGAAATAGCTAATTGGAAGTGAAAAATATCTCCAAAATCCCTCTCATGAGTAAAGATAAAAAACCATAAAAAAAGGGCAGTCAGAACTGAAGCAAACTGAACTCAATCAATTGCAAACTCCTCTCCTCAATTTGCATAATCAAAAGACCTCCAAAACTGATTTAAAATTGAGGTTATGTCTCAAAAACCTCAATGAATAATGGTCTCAAACAACAAGATCTTCAAAAGACTGAGAATTGACTCCAAGTCAAAGAAAACACAATACTCCAAATCACTCCCTCTGACTTCAGCTCTACTTCACTTGTGTTTTTTGAATGACTTTGGGGAAAAGCTAACTGTTTGATTAAATGTTAAAGATAATTAGTTAAGATTATTTTAATATTTAACATGTGATAGTCCTCCCTTTTTTGCATTACATGGTAAATATTAAGGTAATAAATAAAATATTACCTTTAATATTTAATTACATGGTTTATTTTTTCTAACACTATGCAAGAAACACAAATGAACACTCCACTTCAAAATCAAATGTTAAATCCACCTTCAAACTCATGGGCTCCTTTTATGATTATCTCTTTTGACTTAAAATTCATAGACCATGGCATAATAATGTGAAATTATTTATCCTTTTTTTTTAAACATAGTAAAAAATATTCATCATTCGAATTAGGGATGCAAGTAATTAAAAACACTTTTGAAACCCTAAACATTTCATTTTTCACTTCTCCAATTTGCAAGCATGTTGTTGCATCGCCATGATGGGTAGGGTTCAAACTGGAGTCTGAATCTCACCATTTTTTGCCATTTCTAGGTGATTCCCATGGGGATTTAGAAAGAAAATATAGAGGTAAACTTTTTGATAAAAATATGAGTAATGTTTTTCCATTTTAAAAGCATTTTTTTGGATTTTAGGCCACGACCTATCATATTTCTCTGATGTCTTTCATTTTGTTTTCTTTTGTTGATGTTATCATCATTCTAAGGCCACCTTTGAAGCTTTTAATCCATGGGTTTGGAATGTATTTTCTGTGAGAAAATGAGGTAAGCTTTTCTCCATTGAAACTTGCATTTCCTTCTTTTTCTTCAGCAAGATATGGATTTGAAGCTTCTAGGTTTTTCCCTCTCTGTGAAATTGCTTGAGGGATTTCTTTATCTCCTAAATCTGATAAAAGAGAGACATTATGCTCATTTTCTAATAGAAATAAAAAAGAAAGACCTCTTGATGAAAGGTTGCGGCCTATTGAGTTTTTGGGTATCTCTTAAAACTTTGCAAAAGTTTGAAACATTCTCCATTTTTTGCTTCTTTATGATTATATTAGAGGGTTTTAAAACCCCAAGTTGTGGCTTGAAACCTAAATCTTTTGGGTCTTCTTTATTTTGAAAAGGCTTGATGGTTTGCTCCACCTTCCTATATGTGACAATAAGAGACAAATATTGTTCATTTTTTTGAATGAAACAAATAAATTTGCTCTCCATTAAAGGCCACGACTTTATAATCTTTTTGGGCATTTTTTTTCTCTGCTGAAATGAAGCATTTTATGCATCATATAGTTGTAATACCATGTAATAGAGCCCAACAATGTCATAATCACCTTTGCTATGATAAGATCGTGCAAGATCATAATATGAATGATATTTCATGAAAGGGTGATCAGCCTAAACAATAGCAATCTTAGTCAACTGCTCCACAAAAAAAAATTCTTCCCAACAAAGGAAAAATGGCATGCAAAATGATTCAATACCACTACACAATATGTGTATAATTGAAAACCCTACACTTCTTTTCCATTCGTTCATGAACACTACCTTTTCCACTAATTGTATTAACTATTGGATCCTTCCATTCCTTTGGTTAGCAACAAGAATCAGGGCAACCCGATTCTTTCTATCATTGTATGGTGGTACCTCTTATGATATATGATTAAATACATTGATATTGTTCTTCTTATGTAATCATCCAGAGATATTATTCATTGTTTCACTATTTGGAAATTCACTTGTGGTGCTCTTAAATCTGAGATCACATGAATGCCACTGCTTTTGAATCTTCTGTTTATTAGTGACAAAGTCATCATTTTTCTCTAGTTGGTGATCTTTGCAAGCATTATTTTCTACTCTAATCGGTAATACTCTACAACTAAATTTAGTGGATTTATACTTCTAATCTTCTCCATGACCAATGGGCTATCCTGATCAATGGGATGCTCTATAACTATACAAGGAGGTTTAAGCAGCCCATTTTGTTTAAAATTTGGAACTTCATACCTACTAACCTCATCTTGAAAGGGTTGATCTAGAATGAAAGGAGTTGTTTGAATCTCACGTTTTTTGTGTTTGAGCAAACAAAAACTTCATCTACTCCCCTTTTGTAGTGGATTTATACTTCTAATCTTCATATCTACTCTATAGCTAAATGCAGTGGATTTATACATCTAATCTTCTCCATGATCAATGGGATATCCTAATCAATGGGCTACTTTGTAACTATACAACGAGGGTTAAGAGGCCCATTTTTTTTAAAACTTGGAATTTCATACCTACTAACCTCATCTTGAAAGGGTTGATCTAGAATGAAAGGTGTTGTTTGAATATCATGCTTTTGTGTTTGAGCAAACAAAAGCTTCATCTACTCCCCTTTTGCAACTAACTCCCTCTCGATATTTTCTTCAAACTGTATCCTTTGTGTTTCCAACTCTTGCTCATGAAGGTAGGTTTGATAATCTAACTCATGTTGTTGCAAATCAAGCTCTTGTTGCCTCCTAAACTCTTTTATCTTCTTTGTGATGTCTAACAATATTTCCTTGGTGTTATTCATGTTATTCTTCATATCATTCATGTTACTATTCATATCCCTAACCTCTAAATCTTGGAAGTGATAAAGAGAGTGTTTGAATTGATTTAACATTAAAGATGTTTATTGAGGCTGATTTTGGACATATAAATGTTTATATGAAGATTGAGCAGGGGTGGGTGGGAGGTAATCATGTTGAGCATGCTAATATACTATTGTTGCATGGTTGTTTGGGATGAAACTAGCAACATGACTAGCCTAATATGGTTGATAAGGATGTGGATAGGAAAGATTTTCATGAAACAAAGGTGGAAACATGCTCTTTTTATGAAAACTTGACATGTTAAAGCATTTGAAACTTGGAAAAATTCTTGAAATCAAAGTGAATAAGATTTCTTTTTCAAAGATGAAATATACCAACACTTTTTCTACTTGAAACTAGTAGATTGGGCTCAAAATTTCTAGGTATAAATAGTAACCTCTGAAAGGTAAAAAGACTTGTATATACCGAAATAGCAACTTGCAATTTGAATTCTTTCTCTGAAGTGAACTTTAGAGTCCCATCAAGCATGCCAAAAACTGTTGTCATGAGGATTGAACTCTAGATGTTAAGCTTAAAGCTTGGCAATCTCATGAAACATGGAAACACCTTCGAGCTTGTGGGTTGCTCATGTTGAAGGTGAATCTCCAGATTGTGGGTTGGTTCCCCTTTTGATCTCCTTGAATTTAATGACTTGTGTGGAAAAAGGGAGAAAGATTAATCTATGAAACTGAAGGAAACTCGAATGGTAAATTACTTCTAGGAGGTGATGCACTGAAAAATACTATTATGCAGACTTATTTATAACTAATATTCTTAGAAAATCTATAAACACAACTCAACTTGGGCACCTTGATCACATAAATTCTTCACTAAAAGGATTTTCTTAATCTTTCCTTACTAAGGAAAACAAATTTTTGTCTCATTTATTGATGTATCTACACAATAGTAGTTTATCACAGGTCATTAATTGTGCTTTAAATTTTATCTCTTCTCTTAATTTGCAAGAACCCTATTTTCCTTAGTAAGGAAAGATTAAGCTAGTCTTTTAGTGAAACATTTATGTGATCAAGGTGCCCAAGTTGAGTTGTGTTTATAGATTTTCTAGGAATATTAGTTGTGAATAAGTTTGCATAATAGTATTTTTCAGTACATCACCTCCTAGAAGTAATTTACCATTTGATTTGTCTTCAGTTTCGTAGATTAATCTTTCTCCCTTTTCCCACACAAGTCATTAGATTCTAGGAGATCAAAAGGGGAACCAATCCATAATCTAGAGATTCAACTTCAACATGTGCAACCCATAGGCTTGAAGGTGTTTCCATGTTTCACAAGATTGTTGACCTTCAAGCTTAGCATCTAGGGTGCAATCCTCGTGACAACAGTACCATCAAGAGTTGTTGTTGACAATGAAATGTTTTTTAGATCCAAGGTTTTTGTTGACATGTGTTCACAATATTAGATATCTTTAACACATTCAACACATTATCATCCATAGGGAAATGGATAGGCTAAATCAAGCAACAAATGCATCATGAATACCATCAAAAAATATCTGGATGCAAACAAGAAAAGGTGGGATGATAAGTTAAATTTTTTTGTCTAAGAAAATAGTGTAACTATTACCTATTTTTGCTACTAGCCCAAATAGGTAGTGTTGTTATATTTTACAAGTGAAAAGAAGGTACATTTTAACTCTGCTATATCACATTCATGTGCATAAAGAGATATCAGAAGACTACAATACTATATTTCCTTATGCAGATGCATATAACATAGGAAAAAGTACACAATATTTCTAAAAATGTAGTCTTTATTGATAATTATAAGTGTATAGTGTCCCTCACAAGTCGAGGGACTAACTATTTTAATGCATATAAAGAAAAAACTATACATTTATAGATACAAAGAGAAAGAATGCACATAAAGAGGAAGGGGGCCTGTCATTTCCTGAATGACGAATCTCAGTTCCTTTGTCCTGCATCATTTTCAGTCTCTCATGCTTGTCCTGCTTCTAGTTGATTCTCTCCTTGCTTCTCCTAGGTTCCTTGTATCTGTGTGAGAAAGTGATGTTAGAGAAATGAGGGATCACCAATCAAAATATGTGGATACATATATAAACATATAATTTGATCCTCATGTGCATTAAAATAGATTACATACCATAGATGTCCAAGTAAACAAGAGAGTTATCAAACACATCTACCATATGCTCTGTTTATCTAACATGTTTCTCATTGTGCAGGTATAGGTTAAATCTTTTTTATTGTTTTGTTTCATCTGGTTACAGCATATGGGGTAAAATGTGGCTCCCACAAGGGTTGAGCCCATCATGCTTCCTTCTTGTGTTTTAAGAGTGGTAGGAATGTAAGAAAATTTAGCAACTTGATCAAATTGATGATAAACCTATTCTTGATGCATTAAATCAATATGGAATCATGCCATTTGATCAAATTTCATTATCAAATTCAAAAGATGCAACAAAAATTGTGTGAATTATCAAGAAAGATTACTCTTCATCATTTCACAATGAACCAAACAGTAGGCTGCCATCATGTTGATCAAAAGGGTAGTCATTTATTCTTGGAAATATTACTCTACTAGATATTGTTGATGGGTTTTTTACACACTTTCTCAACACAGGTAGTACACATGTGCACTACCTCTCTTGAAAGGAAATCTCCAACAACAAGTTGCTGAAAATATCCCCAAGATCTCTCGGGTGTCAAGTCATGACTTGCATGGAACTCCCCAGTTGATGTTTGATGTGATTTTGTTGGTAATCACAAGGTAGACTTACGTAGCTGAATGGGGAGTGGATCTTAAAATCTAAAGTTTCTGAGATGGTAGTCAAGGTGCATTTTGTTGTAGGCTCAGACAATAGTCTAAAACTTCAATATTTTCTTCAAGTTTTGGCTTTGCAATGTGCAATGAACCTTAGCATAGGTCGTTTCTAAAAAAGAGGAAAAAAGAGCAGGGAAAGGGGAAGGTTCCTAGATCTACAGCTAACTATGAATAGTAATCATGGAGTTCCTGCCATGGACAACTTCCTTCAAACAAAATTTCACTTAACTAGAATATTCATAGTCTCATCAAATTTGTGCTATCTTCTAAGGTCTGCAGATATTTCATCATTCATTCACCATATATATGCATGAACAAAGATAAAAGTGTGGAGCAGCTTTGAATTCAAGCCCAAACTAACTTTGCACAGCCATTTACTAGCAGCAAACAACAAAAAGTGTGGACTAGGAAGGCATCTACTTAGCAAAAAAATTCATAACTACAGAATAGCATAACCAAATCTATCTATGCAGTTTAAATCTAACTTAAAGAAATAATGTAAATTTAAATAAAGCATCTAACAATGGAGATTGAATCATGAAACATGTGAAGAACTCAAAAAATGCACCAAGTCAATGCATTTTCATTATAAATTTTTGTAGCATGTCTTTACAACAACTCAACTCCTTTTGAAAATGAGAGGAGACCCCTATTTATAGTGCCCAAAAAGTAGAAAAAATGGCCAAGATTTAATCTTTTCATGTGGCCAAGATTCACTACAAACTAGGGTTCTACCTACCCCCCCAATATATTACAATTTAAAATACAATCTTGTCCATATCCCTATTTCGTCTTCTAGTGACAACACTATAGCATTTTGTCTTTTGCTGATTGCTCTTTCTATTGTAGCTATTCCTTCAGAAGCTCTTCACTAACAATAGGGTCACCCTCCTGCTTCTTCAAAGCTACATATTCTATAAACTTCAAGATTACCAGTTGGAGCTTGTCGACCTCCATGATCTCGGACCGTAGTACCTGATAACTCCATTCCTTAGAGTTGTCCCCAAGCCTCTTCCAGTCATCATCATACTTGGCAACATGGTCCCTAAATAGTTCTGATTGTGCAAAGGTGTGGGCGAAAAAACTCATGAAATATGTTGTTATCTCATCTGACATCCTGTCCTCCATCCTTTTTTTGGAGATGGGGCTTTATCTTCTCCAGATCAATTTGCGCCGCGGGCATGTCATATCCCGTCATTAGCCTCAAATATCAGGAAAATCCGCTCTAACTTCTTTGACACATTCAATATCTGGATCCACCTTATCAATTACCTAATCCAACCTTTCTTTCCTATTATCAAAGTTCTACTTCCACACATCCACTAGCCAATGATCATCCCCTTTTAGTGTGATCTTGTTTTCCCATGTGGCTTTTGGTAGCCAAAGGATAGCCTCAATCTTTGGATAGGTGGACTTATATGTTGCAGGGAAGTCGGTGCAAAGCTTCTTTGTGCCCTCCAGAGATTGTTGTAAATCTAGGAACTTGTTGGTTGTTCGAATAGCCTAATTGATACCCATGTTCCTGATGTATAGGACTTGTTAGAACCAGCTCTCTATAGTTTTTTCCAAGTTCTTTCTCTTTTCCAATTTGACAATTTGTTCCTTGGACAGTAGTTGGGGTGGAGCCGTGAACATGGTAGGCATGTCTTCAATTGAAAACCATTGCTGGATGTAATCTTTCAAGGTGGCTACCTGTGCTTTAAGCTCATCTTTTGAGACTTTATCTTGTTGTATTAAATGCACCACTGTAGCCACAGACTCCTCAAGGTGCGCCACCTTTTGCTCCCTAGTAGCAGTTCCCAAGTTAATGGTGGAGACATTATAGCTTACTCCCTCTTGGCCTACCACCGGTGTTGCTATTTGCATAGTTCGGGACCCAGAAGCATCAATCGTTACCTTGGATCTAAGTTTGGGCTTCTTCTCCTTCCTGGTTGAGATCTGTGCCCAGGCCAGGATAGCCTCTAGCCTTGCTCTTGGATCCCTTGGGGAAGAAGTCTTCTTTTCAAGCTACTTCTCCAGCCACTCGGGCATAGTGGATTTTCCCTTAGGCGATTCTTGATCACCCTCACCTTCCCTTGTTTGGATCTCTGTTTGTTCACCTGTGGGAGCCCTTTCTTTCATTTTAGTGTTGTCTCCTTCTTCCTCATCGGATTCTTGGATGAACGTGAGGCATTTGATGGGAGGCTTGGTAGGCAATTGCTCTCATGGGTTTTCTTCTATCTCAATTCCTTTCTCTTTCCTTTCTTCAACTTTTTTTTCCTCGTGCACATGCTCCTTGAGCCTGTCTCTTTCTATATCTCCTACTTCATAAATAGGTGGCACATCCTCCTTCTGTTCCCCTATAGGGAGTTCCAAATTTTTTGTTGCCCTGTCACCTTCTTGCCCCTCTTCCCTAGGCGGTGGCATTTTTGCTTCTACTCCATTGTGCTTCAATTGTCTGGCCATTTCCTCTTCGGGATCATCATTGAAGGTCTGTACAATAGTTCTACCACTAGTACCCTCCTCTTTGTCTCCACTTTCGGAAGATCCCGCTCCTTCTTCGTAGACCACACTATCAATTTTTCGGTGTTCATACTCTGGGTGTTCCTAGTACTCATCAGTTTCTTCCTCCATTTACTTTGAGGCTTCTTTCTCTCGCCTCTCCCATTCTTCATAAATTAAAATTGTGGCTTCCATTGTTGGTGGTCTTGTTGGAGGTTGTGAAGGTGTAGCACTGGGGAGGACCCGTGCTAAGGCAACTTGGATGGTGGGATTGAAAGGATTTGAGAAATCTCAGAGGGGAAATTCTACATGTGCTGCGAGAAAGTTTCTGGTAATGCTAGTGAGGAAATTTGTGTTGTCACTGCTGCCAATAGGAGTGATGTAGTAGGTGACATGGCGGCATAGGAAAGCGAAGTAGTTGGGGCAGAGGAAGAGTCAACCATTATTATGGGCCTAGCTGGGGGAGAGGAGGTGAGGTGGACTAAGATTTCCACTACAAGTGGGGATGTAGCAACCATGGTCTGGGAAGTAGGCAGAAGGGTGGCAGAGACAGGGAGAACTGGAGGAGGTCTTGGTTGATATGTCTTCCCTTCCTCACCCTCTTGAAGGGGATCTTCTTGAATTGGTGGCTGCTCTGTGATGATTCCCATCTGCTTGGGCCTCTTAGAGGGTGAGCCTCCTGAGTCTTTCCTAGAATAAACTTTGGGGTCTGGAGACTATTTAGCCTCAATTCCCTTCCTTTTCTTCAATCTTGTGAGCAAAGGAGATTTGAATGTCTCACCTGTTGAATTTGTAGCAGTAAAATATTTCGTGGCACTAGGATCACTCTTGATCCCTTCATACATCAGGACAACCCCTTGTTGCTTTAATCAGGCTACTTTTCCATCAATCCATTATTTGGTATGAGCTTGAATTGGCTTAGTTACAATATTGAGGTCAACAACCTCCTGCTCATCCCAATATATCATTGGAAGTGGAAAATTAGCGACTAGGGCATACTTGGGGTCCATGATGGTGCTCTCATCCTCCTCAACCTGATCTGGTATAGGAAACAACTACACCCTTCTTACGAAGTGCAAAGTCATCCTCATGTAATGCCTTGCGTGCATCTCCTTGTCATCTTGGCAATCTTCCCTTAAATACTCAACATGATTTAGGTGGACATTTCCTAGTCCCAGTGCCTTTCTTACATGCCCATATGGGTCCACCCATGGCCGAGCAGTATGTAGGCAGAAGTGGTACGCCGCCAATTCCTTCTCAGAATTCCTAGCACATTGGGAAGTTTGCAATTTATACATTCCTTGGCTGAAAGCTAAGGGATAAGGGATCCCTACCAAGTGTTTTCCACTTAGGACTGAATGTATATGCTGCAGCTACCAAGAAAGTTCTAACAATATGATCCAGTCATTGGGGTACTGGGGCAGCTTATTCAGCCTTTCCATGAAACCTTGGGCATGAATCTATGTGAATTTGGGGTACTATAAAAATTAGGTGTACTGCTTCAAGAATGCCCAAGAACTGTGAGAGACCTTTCTCTCAAAATCCCCTCTCAGGAACCTAATGATGTAGCTGATGAAGGCATCATTCACCCTACAATACTCCTTGAAATTCCTGAACTGTATTTGGGGATATCTATCATAGACCTTCAATCTTCAGCCCAGCTCCTCATCGGGTGCCACAAATAATCTGTTTTATTGCCTCTTCTCAACCAGTGAATAGACTATATAGGAGATCATGAAGAACTTAGAGCTCTTCTTCACATTCATAAACTGCTCATGGAAGCAGTCGCTTATGATGCGTCCCCAGTAGAATGAGGCTTTTGTGGTGACATCTTCATCCCCACAGAGGATTTGTTCAACAAAATACACCATCCACTCTTGAAAAAATGTAGCAGTAGGGAGGCCCATTACCCTTCTCAACATGGTTACCAGGTCTTGGTAGTCCTCATAGAAATTGCTACGAAAGAGTTCTTGAGGCACTTTTGTAGTGCTACCCCTTTTCTCCTTGAGCTAGTACTGGTTTATTAATTTTTTACAACCCATCGAGTCTTCATCCCAAGTTGCTTTACCTTCCTCCATGGTGGGAATCTCCATTTCCTCAAAGGTGGGAATGTGAAAATTTTTGGTGATCACCACAACTGACATGTCAGTGAGGATGTACCCATCCCTATAACCGATGGTTCTTGTTTGTGGCTGGTAGGCCTGCCAACAAGCCATGACCAATTCAGGGGCTATGAGAGATGGGGGAGAAGCCTGTAGCTTTTGCAATACCACTTTATCTAATTAATCTGGCATTGTTAGTCTTTGGGTGGATTCTAACCCTTTGTTTGAACTCATCAATATTGATGTGGCCGATATTGGTGTATGTGATTTCCTTCCAATTAGTGATGATTTTTGAATGTAGGGGTTCACCCTAGAACTGGTACTTCATTTGGTCTTTGTCCTCTCTTCCATGAGGATTCTTGCCCGCTTTCTTTCCTTTGTCCTTCTTTGCAGCTACCCTCGAGGGTCTTGCACCCAATTCCATATATCCTGCAAACATAGATGTAATGAGTATAACCAATTACGAAAGCATTAACATTAGTCAAAATCCCGTGGATGAAATCTAATCAAACATCATATGATTAATGAAGTTAAATCTTTAATCTCAGATGTCGTTAGTCACTTTCTAAAGGGATCTTGGACAATCCGGGCCCAAGGGGCCAGACTTTCCTGGCAGGAATGTTGTTTTGAAAGGGCGAACAGGGTGGAGCAATCCAGGCGATTTCTACATTCTTCATGCTTTGATGGTTTGAAAGGCTCCTGTCAAAGAGGGTCAAATTTGAGCATGTGGGTCGAGATTGGTTTTCAAATTTGAGGTTATCTTAATCAATTTTGGAGCTCTTGGAGGTTCAGGGCTGGAAAGTCGTCAGGACTTTGCTGTTTGAAATGGCCAGGAAGAAATGGAGTTTCAGGGTTAGAACTCTGGGGTCCGGGACCCAAGAGGTCCAAGGATGGCCAATTGTTTCTTTTAAATGTTAAAGAATTTGGGCTTGGAGGGGTGGAAAGCCATTGGTGATTTTCCATTTGAAAATAGCGGGCATGACATGAAAGTCCAGAGGGAGCAGCCCGGTGGACCGGACCTGGCGTTAAGCTTGGCCGCTAGATTTTCCTTGTGATTATTTTCACGGTGATTTTTAGAGCAAACCCTAAAGGTTGAGAAGGCGGGAAATTTTTTCCTTTTTTCATTGGTCGTCACAGAACAAATTCCCAATGGTCGGGGCTCGGCGAGGGCAAAGACATCAATGTTCACTGTTCGTTGGTTTTCACGGAAAAAGAGTGATTGGGACCTGGGAGATAGAAGGTCACTGTCATGGTTTTGCCATCAGAAATGGAAAAGATAGCATGGAGTTCCAGACATGAAGGTCTGGATGGTCGGGCCCAGTAGGGGAAAAAGTAGTTGAAAAACTTTCTCAACTTAAGCAAATGATGAAGAAGGGTCTGGGTCCCGCGGTTCGGGAAGGCAGAAGCCTTCTACCATTTTGGAATGGCAAACACCTGAAGGAAAACAGGCCAGGGAAACCCGGCGAGGCGGGCCCGCCAGGCCCCAAGGCCGCTGGTAGAAGAAAAATGCCAAGGAGAGTACGCAAGGCACCAGGACTTAACCAAAATGAAGGGGATGAAACATGGTCAACTTAAGATGAGACTTTGAAATATGTTGACCAGTTAGGAAACCAAAATGGGGCACACAAAATGAGGTAGCGATAGAACGACCTGACAAGGTGAAAGAAAAGAGGGTCCCCATTCCGAACGGGGAATGTGTGCTGAGGGCACAACAAATGGCAACTTTGTTGGGAAACTCTCTTGAGCGTTCTAAGGATAAGCGTTCATTCTGGACCCAGAATCTCTAGTTTCGCAAACTAGGAGTAGAATTCCAAGAGTGAACTGGGAGGATAGGATCCTAAGTTGGGTCAGTCTACAAGACATCTCAAAAGTGTGTGTGGTGAATTCATTCCTTTCCACAGAACTGTGACAAGTGGCTGCTAATCCAACCGAGCAAGCTACATAAAAAGTCCAACACCAAAAGTAACTTGGACATTTCCCCACTACTAGTCAGACATCCATAGCCCCAACAGAGTTGTCGTTGTGATCCCATGGATATTTCTCTACTGCCAGCCGAGCGTCCATAGCCCTGGTAGAGTTATCCACACACCCATATGGTCATTCGATTTGATATTTTTCTTCCTTTTCTATGTTTTGATGTTTCTTTCAACGTTCTTTTTTTTTCACTTATCTTTTTTCTTGACTGTGTAAGCATTGAAGCCTAAAATGGGTTTGGGAACCACAGTGGTCACTGGAGCAGACTTAGGATTTTTCACTCACTAGGGTATCATAGCAGCCATTGTACAGTCCTTCAGAGATAATTAATATGCGTTTTGTACAAGATCTGAGATGTGCGTAGAAAGATCCAACCAAGGGTCAAGTTCTAAAGCAAAGTTCAAACAAGGAAACCACTTCTAGGTAGCCTTCAGTTACCAATAGTCAGAATGAAAGTTTAGCCAAAGACCACCGAGGATGGATAGCAAAGAAAACTACTCATTGAACGAGCATGACCACCACAACAAAATAGAGGACACCCCCCTCGAAACAAAACAGTAAGAGAACAAGCAAAATAGGGAAAAAACAAAACGCAAGCGAACCAAAAGGCAACCTACTCTACCCTATGTACAGATATTTACAGGAAAGAGCTCAATAGAGCCCAGGCTTGGAAGTAATGCTTGAGGCATTGCCCGTTGACTGGGAATGGGACGTCTTCACCAGTTAAGGTCTTTAGGGAGAAAGCATTGTCTCCCAAAATTTTAGCTATTTGAAAGGGGTCAAGCCAAAGCTTGTCAAATTTCTTGTGTCCCCCTTTCTTTTCATGGGCCTTGTCCCAATACAGGACTAAATCTACAATTCTAAAGGCCTTGATCTTGGCTCGGCGGTCAAACCATCTCTTAACCACGCCCTGATGTTTGGCAAAATTTTCTATTGCACGGTCTCATACTTCTTCTAAATGCAAGAGCTCAGCTAACCGAGCTTCCCTATGGTCCCTCCCTTCGTAAAAGTCGTTGATAAATTGGAGAGTGGGAATATTCAAGTGGATAGGAAATATGGGCTCTAAGCCATAAACCAGATGGAATGGGGAATCACCAAGGGCAGCCTTATGGCGAGTGCGGTCTACCCAAAGGGCGAATCGGAGCTGGGTATACCAATCCTTGGGATTCCTATTGAGCAATTTCTTGATCATCGTAACCAGGTTCTTGTTTGTGGACTTAGCAAGGCCATTTCCTTGAGGGTAGTAATTTGACGAAGATTTAAGGCAAACTCCATAGTCAAAGGCCCAACTAGAAAATTTTAGTGAAGCAAACGCAGGTCCATTATCACACACTAATGCATAAGGACAACCAAATCGATTTAAAATGAAACTTTCTAGAAATATTTGTAACTACCTCAGTTGTACACTGCTTACATACAATTGCTTTTGTCCATCTAGTACAGTAAGCAGTAGTGGTAAGAATGTACTTGTGTCTTGTAGATGATGGAGGACTTACTAGACCAATGAAATCGAGACCCCATTACATGAACGGCCTCACCTCCAACACGGGTTGCAGTGGGACAACAACATTCTTCTCCTCAGTAGGGGCATTCTAACACGTGTGACAAGAGTGCACATGAAAATAAGCATCCTTGAAGACAGTTGGCCAATAATACCCGACTCTTAGTATTTGATGTGCCATGGAAGGTCTGGATCCATGACCAGTTCCAAACTTGTCATGAAACTCTTTCAAGACTTGGTCTACCTCCTCCTTGTCGAGGCATCTCAAGTAGATGCCTTCATGGTTTTTCTTGTATAAAATAGACCCTTGCAATATGTAACTGTTGCTTTTCAGTCTAAGAGCATGTTTTTGGACTCCTTGTAATTGGGGTGGACACTTGTGGTTCAACAAATAATAGACAACATCCTCATACCATTCTCCCGGGGAAACATCCTTGAGCTGGTATTGCTACACAGTAAGTTCAGGTCCTACTTCTGCTGTTGTTTCAATAATTGTGTGGGTAAGTGCCTTCCCTCTTACCAACTTCATCGGCTAGATTTCCATGTCATATTCTTGTAGCAATGTGACCCATTTAGCTCTTCGTTCGCCCAATTCATTTTGTATAAGCAGCATTTTCACTGTTGGATCAAGGACAATGGCGAACACTTTATTGCACAAGATATAATGCCTAAATTTCTTCACCCCCCTAACGAGGGAATATGATTTATTTTCCACATTATGGTAGCATAATTCAGAATATTTCAAAGGAGCACTCATGAAGGCGATCGGGTGCTCATTTCCTTCATCATCTTTCTGAGTTAGAATGCTAGCACATGAATATTTTGAAGCAAATGAATAGATGTAAAACAACTTTAGATAGTTTGGGCTGATGAGCACAGGTGCCTCAACAATAGCCTTTTTGATTTCTTCAAAAGCTTGTTTGGCTTTGGGAGTCCACTCAACTTTGGCGTCTTGTTTCAACGTGGCGTTGAGTGGTTTAACAATCTCAACAAAACCTATGATGAATTTCCTAACAAAGTTGATCTTTCCAAAGAAGGACTTCAATTCCTTCTTGTTGCCTAGTGGAGGGATCTTCAACAAAGATTGGATGCATTCAGGGTCTATGTAGATTCCCTATTGTGAAATAACATGTCCAAGCAACCTACCCTCTGTCATGCCGAAAATGCACTTTTTTGGGTTAAGGGAAACTCTAAAATCTCTACACCTTTGAAATACCTTGTTTAGATCAGAGACATGATCACTCCGCCTTTGAGAGAACATAGTTAAATCATCCATGTAGATGATTATGCACTTCCCAACTAGATCTTTAAAGGAAATATCCATGGCACATTGGAAAGTTCTGCCAACATTGATGAGCCCAAAAGGAATTCTCCTGCAAGCGAAGGTTCCCCACTTGGTGGTGAATGCTGTCTTATGGCGATCTTTGTACTGCACCATAACTTGGTTATATCTAGAGTACCCATCAAGGAAGGACATCATTTGGGAGTCGTTGACAATTTGCAGCACCTCATCTAATGAAGGCACCGAATAGTTATCCTTCTCTGAAGCTCTATTCAGGTTGTGGAAGTCTACACAGAATCTAATTGCTCCATTCTTTTTTTTGACTGGGACCAAGTTGGGCACCCATGTGGAATGCCTGATTGGGAAGATAATTCTTACTGAAAGTAACTTTTGTACCTCTTTGTAAATGATGGGCTCTAGCAAGGCATTAATGGGACGTTGTCGTTGGCCGAATGGCCTAGCTTCTGTCTTAAGAGGGATGGTGTGTGTGATGATGGAGGTGTCATATGTCTTTAGATCTTCATAGCTCCATTCCACCACGTCATGATACTTACGCAAAGCATTTATGATTCCCTTATTTTCTTCGAGAGTGCATACTTTTCCAATTAAAACATTTTTGGTCTCCTCGGTTGTCCTGAGGTTGTGAGCATCACATTGGTTGCTTATGGCTTCCTTCTTTATGTGTCGATCCTGGTCTTTGATCTAGTCTAAATCGAATATTCATTCAATTTGAACCATACCTCTAGGAATAGTGTTGGTTGTGAGGTTGATAACTCCTTCTATATCCAATTCGGCCTCCTCTGGATCTGCTTCATCAATTATTTGGGTGGCAAAGACATCAGAACTCATGATGAAGTTGAGGATATGCTTATCATCATTGAAGACCTGAAAATGAGTGACATTATCTAGGACAGATAGTGTGGATGTCAACTCAACTGTAAATTCCTTAAGCCCGGACAAGGATAGGGGTTGCAAAGTGTTGGTTGCCTGAGCCAAGGCATCGGCTATATGATTTTGAGCACAAAGGATCAGTTGTATATTAAATGCATCTAAACCTTCTAAGAGATTGTATACCCTATGCCTATAGCTTGTAAGTCTTCTATCATGGCAGGAATACAATTTTCTAACTTGTTTAACTACAAGTACGAAATCCCTGAACACTTGCAACATTTTGACATTTTTCTTCAAAGCCATAAGAAGACCATGGACTAACGCCTCGTATTCTGCTACACTATTGGTACAATAAAACTACAACCTATGGGAAGCAAGAAATGGCTTACCCATTGGGCTGATGAGTTTGAACCTGGCACCAGCTCCTTGCTTTGACTTGGACCTGTCAAATCGAAGCGTCCAAAATCTGGACAACTCTTTGACTTCGGGCTCAACTAGGCTCTTGTTTACTTTTGGCTGGGTGGTTGCCTCCGTGATCTATGGTGAATTTTGTAGCTCAGTGTGTTTAACAGCAGGTGGTTCTGCTAGCACCCCCTTTGGTGTTTTCTTATGAGGGGCAACTAATTTTTTAACATGATCTACTGTCATTTGACACAGGCAGCAATCAAACTCAAAGTGGGCAGCATTGTGAATTCTACACCAATTTGGTAGCAAGAGATCTTGGAAATCCATTCGGGCGCCCAAGCTGAGTTGATCCTTTGTGGAATTTTCCATGAATTCCTAGAAACCATTGAGTAGTCCCAAGTTGTCATCTTCATTGGGTTTATCATCTAATTCTACCAGCATCTCTATACTCTGAGGCATTTGAGTGAAGTCAGTTGGAGGGCTGCATTGCACCAAGAGGACTTCGACAGCCTACTCTTCTGTGGATTCAAATTCACCCTAGCAGGAAAAGGGATAGTAGTTTCCCAATTCTGTCTCAACAAACAACACCTCATTCAGGTTGTTGTATTATGTGATCATATACTTCATACAAGGCTCATGGTCTATATGGATTTGATTTGATAGCCCTTTCCATGGCAGCCACATGTGAGAATGGTCCATAGCGGTATATCCATTCAACGTTCTAGTGAAGTCTCTGCCCAAGATGATCCCATATGCATCGAGAATGTCAACCACTTGAATATCAATGACTTGTTGTACTCTTGGAACTACAAAAATTTGCATCAGAATTTGATTCATTTCTCCCACAATGTCGATCTTTTTTTGTCCAGTTGAGTCACCTTCCTTCTCAAGAGTGTGGGGGTAATCTTGAGAGCCTTGCACACTACAAGGGGCATACCATTAGCAGATGCTCCTGAATCGAGAAGGCAGTTGTGCAAATTCTTCCCAAATATCTGAATGGTGGTAAGGAAAGGGGGAGTTTCAAATTTTCCTTGGAAGAGGCCCATAAGCGTGTCTATTTGAGCCACTTGAGCTCTCTTCTTATCGCTAGTTCTATCCTTGGTTTTCCTAGGTGGTTGATCCTTGGAAATCTATCTATTGTTTTGATCTGGCTCCTTTTCAGAATGCTTACTTGTAGATTGATTTAGGGAAACATCCCTTCTTTTCCCTGTGTTGTCCTAAACCACAAGTTCCTACCTAGGTTCTTCAAAGGTGACTCTCTTAGTTGATTCCTCCCGTGTCTTTTTAGAGGATGGGGTCCCATTAAGTACCCTGAAGAAGGCAAGCCTTACGATAGGTACTTTGAGCAGTTTGAAGGGAGATAAACTGATTTTCACCTTCTTGAACTCCTCTGCCACATATTCACCCATTTTTTCAATTTCAAAGTCAAAGGCTCGACCTATGGCAGAGCTAGAAGGTTGGGCTTTTGTTTGAATCGACTGGTTTTGTGATTGATTTTGTGGCCTATCCTTGTTAAGATACTAAGTGGGTACATGGCGAAGTTTGGGGTTATTGTTGGCATTAGGGTTAGGCGGGGTAGTAAAATTGTTTGGTGGAGTAGAAGTCATAAAAGGGTCCACCTGCTTGCCTATTCCTGAGGAAGTAGGGAGTTTCTCTTTGGTGGAACATGTGAACTTCATCTATATGTGTTTCTTCCTCATCTAGTGGACCATTATCTATTGAATCGAAAAGATGAGCCAAGGTCTGATCGTTACTTACCTCCCGCACTTCTTCACTCTCAACAGGGGTGGGCTCGACCTTGGGCTAATTGTGGTCACTTCATGGAAATGGCACTTGGTTTACCATGAGATAGGAAGAGTCATAGGGCTCAGATGGAATGATGTCTCTGTAACTGGCACTTTCAATTGCATTTTGGACCTCCACTTGGAATATTTCAGCAGTTGTCTATAATTTGGGACAATCCAACTCAGAGTGTCTACTAGTTTTGTGGATCCAACACCATCTAGACAAGGCTACCTCAGCAAGGTACACTCCACTGGTCATCTTTTCATTGTTGGTAAGTTGATCAAGAGGAGTAGGGACACCTCTGTTATTGGGCCTTGTATTTCATGTGTGATTCTGCCTCTGAGAAGGTCTCCTCTTGAAATTTTTATTTGAATTATGTCCTCTATCATAGTTCTACCCGGAAGAAGTGCTTGCTTCCCGGTTGTCCCTACCATCCCTGTCGTCCCGACCTTCCCGATTAAAATTATCCTGGATGCTACACTGAGATTCCTACAACTGATTATTCTAATTCTTTAAGTGCGTCATTTCCATAGAAATTTTCATTATCATCTTAGTTATCTCTTCAAGTTTGTCCTTCTTATCATTATTGCTCAGTTGTGGTATTGGATTTTGGAGAAAGACGAGCAAGGCCACTGGCTGATTTTGATGTGCTAGAGGGAATTCTTGTCCCGTAAATTACAATGGTGCTTGTGGTTGCTGAGAGTACACTTGCTATTGTTGGGGAGCCTTAGAATAGCTTTGTTATTGCTGAGGTTGCAAATAAGAAGGCATGAGAGGTACGTAGTTCATTGGCTGTCCAGGGTGTGGGACGATGGGCAGCTGAGGCACTGGGTTCACAAGAGGGGTCTGGTTAGAGAATGCTTGATTAATCCCTTCAACTTGCATCGAGTGAGCTACTAGTCCCAAAGAAGGTAGCAAACCAAATATTTTTTGTCCCAAATCTGCACTGGCGACAACGGCCTCTGCATAAGCAGTTACTAACATGGTGAGTGGTGGGCACATCCTTTTTGCCAATGCTGATGTGAGATTATCTAATGTTCCATTGTAGATGGGGAGGGCTGCAACATCATTATGTATGTATGGATCCTGAAGTCGCATGAAGGGATAATGGAAACGATCATTAAAGGACTCAATAGGTTCATTAACTTCCTTAAGGACAGACATAAACTATCGATATAGCTCTGAAGGGCTGATTGGAATATTGTACTTCTATAGGAATGCATTCTTCATGAGGTCTCATGAGGTAATGGACCCTCTTGGAAAATTGATGTATAATAAAAGGCCTCCTCACCCAATGATTATGGAAAAAGGTGGCATGCAACATCCTCATGACTGATTTGCATATCTGTAATAATTGTTTCAAATATCTTGTTATGTTCTTATGCCGTTCTTTGTGGGTCACGAGGATTGAATTTTGAAAAAAATCCCTTCAAATTCTTGGGCATGTCATGGTAAGCACCGAAGTGTAATTGCGAAGGATTTTGTGCCAACCAAGCCATGGCGGAAGGCGAAGGCAGTAAATGTTGTTGTGGGACAACAATCTGGAGCTGCAGCTATTGTAAAACAACAGCCTGGGATTGTACCTAGGTTGGGGTTGTTTGGACTGTACCTTGGGCTTGTAGGGCCAAGAGAAAGGCAACTTCTTGGCTTCTGGAAACAAGAGGTGGAAGAGAAGTGGGTGGGATGGAAGATGAGGAAGAAATGACGTCTCCTCCCTTAGTCCGTTTTTCCCTTGTGGGGGGCTATAGCTCTTGAAATTCTCCCTTGCTTGGTGTTGACTGTAGAAATCTTTGAAATCTTTCCTGGGAGAATGATCCAATTCGATCCAGCTTCACAAGGCCCTCCTTCTAGCACTAGTTCTGTTGATGGATTTTTTGCACACTTTCTCAACACAGGAAGTACACATGTGCACTACCTCTCTTGAAAAAAAATCTCCAACAACAAGTTGCTGAAAATATCCCCAAGGTCTCTCGAGTGTCAGGTCATGACTTGCATGGAACTCCTTAGTTGATGTTTGATGTGATTTTTTATGTTAATCACAAGGCAGACTTACGTAGCTAGATGGGGAGTGGATCTTAAATTCTGAAGTTTCTGAGATGGGAGTCAAGGTGCATTTTGTTGTAGGTTCAGACAGCAGTCTCAAACTTTAATGTTTTCTTCAACTTTTGGCTTTACAATGTGCAATGAACCTTAGCATAGGTTGTTTCTAAAAAAAGAGGAAAAAAGAGCAGGGAAAGGGGAAGGTTCTTGGATTTGCAACTAACTATGAACATTAGTCATGGAGTTGTTGCCATGGACAACTTCCTTCAAACAAAATTTCACTTAACCAGAAAATTCATAGTCTCATCAAATTTGTGCCTATGTTCTAAGGTTTGGGGATATTTCATCATTCATTCACCATATACATACATGAAAAAGGATTAAAAATGTGGGGCAGTTTTGAATTCAATCCCAGATTAACTTTGCACAACCATTTACCAGCAGCAAACAACAAAAAGTGTGGACTAGGAAGGCATCTACACAACATAAATTTTCATAACTACATAACAACATAGCCAAATCTATCTAGTAGTTTAAATCTAACTTAAAACAACAATGTAAATTTAAATAAAGCATCTAACAATGGAGATTGAATCATGAAACATGTGAAGAACTCAAAAAATGCACCAAGTCAATGTATTTTCATTATAAATTTTTGTAGCATGTCTTTACAACAACTCAACTCCCTTTGACAATGAGAGGAGACCTCTATTTATAGTGCCCAAAAAGTAGAACAAATGGCCAAGATTCACTACAAACTAGGGTTCTACCTTACCCCCCAATATATTACAATTTAAAATACAATCTTGTCTATATCCCTATTTCATCTTCTAGTGACAACACTATAGCATTTTTTCTTTTGCTGATTGCTCTTTCTATTGTAGCTATTCCTTCAGAAGCTCTTCACTAACAATAGGGTCACCCTCCTACTTCTTCAAAGTTGCATATTTCATAAACTTCAAGATTACCAGTTGGAGCTTGTCGACCTCCATGATCTCGGATCGTAGTACCTGATAACTCCATTCCTTAGAGTTGTCCCCAAGCCTCTTCTAGCCATCATCATACTTGGTGGCGTGGTCCCTGAACAGTTCTTACTGGGTGAAGGCGCAGGAAAAAAAACTCATGAAATCTGTTGTTATCTCATCTGGCATCCCATCCTCCATCCTTTTTTTGAAATTGGGCTTTATGTTCTCCAAATCAATTTGCAACGCGGGCATGTCATATCCCGTCATTAGCCTCAAATATCGGGTGCAATCTACTCTAACTTCTTTGACCCATTCAATATTTGGATCCACCTTATCAATTACCTGCTCCAACCTTTCTTTCCTATGATCAAAGTCTCGCTTCCACACATCTACTAGCCAATGATCGTCCTATTTTAGTGTGAGCTTGTTTTCCCATGTGGCTTTTGGTAGCCGGAGGATAGCTTCAATCTTTGGATAGGTGGAATATACGTTGCAGGGAAGTTGGTGCAAAGCTTCTTTGTGCCCTCTAGAGATTGTTGTAAATCTAGGAACTTGTTGGCTTTTCGAACAACCCAACTAATACCCATGTTCCCAATGTATAGGACCTATTAGAATTTAGTTCTCTGTAGTTTTCTCCAAGTTCTTTCTCTTTTCTTGTTTGTCAATTTTTTCCTTGGACAGTAGTTGGGTTGGAGCCACAGATGTGGTAGGAATTTCTTCAACTAAAAACCATTGTTGGATGTAATCTGTCAAGGTGGATACCTGTGCTTTAAGCTCATCTTTTGAGACTTTATCTTGTTGTATTAAATGCACCACCATAGCCACATACTCCTCAAGGTGCTCCACCTTTTTCTCCCTAGTAGCAGTTCCCAAGTTAATGGTGGAGACATTATAGCTTACGCCCTCTTGGCCTACCACCAGTGTTGCTATTTGCACAGTTTGGGACTTAGAAGCATCCATCATTACCTTGGATCTAAGTTTGGGCTTCTTCTCCTTCCTGGTTGAGATTTGTGCCTGGGCCAGGATAGCCTCTAGCCTTGCTCTTGGATCCCTTGGGGTAGGAGTCTTCTTTTCAAGCTGCTTCTCCAACCACTCGGGCATAGTGGATTTTCCCTTAGGAGATTCTCAATCACCCTCACCTTCCCTTGTTTGGATCTCTATGTGTTCACCTGTGGGGGCCGTTTCTTTCATTTTAGTGTCATCTCCTTCCTCATCGAAGTCTTGGATGAACATGAGGCATTTGATGGAAGGTTTGGTAGGCAATTACTCTTGTGGGCTTTCTTCTATCTCAATTCTTTTATCTTTCCTTTATTTAACTTATTTTTCCTTGTGCACATGCTCCTTAGGCCTATCTCTTTCTATATCTCCTTCTTCATAAGGAGGTGGCACATCCTCCTTATGTTCCTCTGTAGGGAGTTCCAAATTTTTTGCTGCCCTATCACCTTCTTGCCCCTCTTCCCTAGGCAGTGGCCTTTCTGCTTCCTCTCCATCATGCTTTAATTGTCTAGCCATTTCCTCTTTGAGATCATCATCGAAGGTCTATACAATAGTTCTACCATCGGTACCATCCTCTTCGTCTCCACTTTCAAAAGATCCCGCTCCTTCTTCTTTGTAGAGCACCTTGTCAATTTGTTGGTGTTCATACTCCGGGTGTTCGTGGTACTCATCAGTTTCTTCCTCCATTGCCTTTGAGGCTTCTTTCTCTCGCCTCTCCCATTCTTCAGAAATTAACATTGTGGCTTCCATTCTTGGTAGTCCCATTGGAGGTTATGAAGGTGTATCACTGGTGAGGACTCACGCTAAGGCAGCTTGGATGGTGGGATCCAAAAGGATTTGAGAAATCTCAGAGGGGAAATTCTGCATGTTCCACAAGAAAGCCTCTGGTAATGCTAGTGAGGGCATTGGTGTTGTCACTGCTGCCAATCTGAGTGATGTACTTGGTGACATGGCAGTAGAGGTAAGCTGAGTAGTTGCGGTGGAGGAAGAGTCAACCATTACTATGGGCCCAGCTAGAGGGACGAGGCGAGATGTACTGAGATTTCCACTATAGGTGGGGATGTAGCGACCATGGCCTGGGAAGTAGGCAGAAAGGTGGTAGAGACAGGGAGAGCTGGAGGAGTTCTTGGCTGATCTGTCTTCCCTTCATCACCCTCTTGAGGGGATATTCTTGAATTGGTGGCTGCTCCGCGACGCTTCCCATTTGTTTGGGCCTCTTAGAGGGTGAGCCTCCCAAGTCTTTCCTTGAATAAACTTTGGGCTCTAGAGAGTGTTCCGCCTCAATTCCCTTCCTTTTATTTGATCTTGTGAGCGGAGGAGATTTGGATGTCCCGCTTGTTGAAGTTGTAGAGGTGACATCTTTCGTGGCACTAGGCTCACTCTTGAGCCCTTCATACGTTAGGAAAACCCCTTGTTGCTTTAATCAAGCTACTTGTCCATCAATCCATTCTTTGGTACGAGCCTAAATTGGCTTAGTTACAATATCGAGGTCATTGACCTTCTGCTCATCCCAATCTATCATTGGCAACAGAAAATTAGCAACTACGGTGTACCTAGGTTCCATGATGGTGCTCTCATCATCCTCGACCTAATCTGGTATAGGAAACAGCTGCACCCTTCTTACGAAGTGTGCAGTCATCCTCATGTAATGCCTTGCGTGCACTTGCTTGTCATCTTGGAAATATGCCCAGAAATCTTCAATGTTATCTTTACTTTCAAATTCCATTTGTCACTTTCTAAAGGGATCTTGGACAATCCAGACCCAAGGGGTCAGGCTTCCCTGGTAGGAATTTTGTTTTGAAAAGGCGAACAGGGTGGAGCAATCTGGGAGATTTCTCCCATCTTCATGCTTTGATGGTTTGAAAGGCTCGTGTCGAAGAGGGTCAAATTTGAGCATGTGGGTCAAGATTGGTTTTCAAATTTGAGGTTATCTTGATCAATTTTGGAGCTCCCAAAGGTTTAGGGCCAAAAGGTTGTCAGGAAGAAATGGAGTTCCAGGGTCAGAACTCTGGGGTCTAGGACCCGGGATTTCCAAGGATGATCGATTGTTTCTTTAAAAATTTGAAGCATTCAGGCTCGGAGGGGCGGAAAGCCATTGGTAATTTGTCATTTGAAAATGGCAAGCATGGCACGGAAGTCCGGAGGGAGCAGCCCGACAGATCAGACCTGGCGTTAAGCTCGGCCACTAGATTTTCCCTTGATGATTTTTGTGGTGATTGGGAGAGCGGACCTCAAAGGTCAGGAAGGCGAGCAAGTTTTTCCTTTTTTCGCCGGCCTTCATAGGATGAAATCCTGGTGGTCGGGGCCCGGTGAGGGAAAATATGTCAATGTTCACCGTTCATTAGTTTTCGTGGCCAAAGAGTGGTCAGGACCCAAGAGGAAAAATGTTGTTGTCGGGGTTTCGTTGTCAGAAACAGTGAAGATAACACGGAGTTTCAGACACAAAGGTCTGGATGGTCAGGCCCGATAAGGGAAAAATTAGTTGAAAAACTTTCTCAACTTAAGCAGACAATGAAGAAGGGTCTAGGTCTCGGGGTTCAAGAAGGTAGAAGCCTTCCACCATTTTGGAATGGTGAACACCCAGAGGAAACTCGGCCAAGGAAACCTGACGAGGCAAGCCCGCCAGGGCCCAAGGCCGCTGGTAGAAGCAAACTACCAAGGAGAGTCCACAAGGCACCAAGACTTAACCAAAATTAAGGGGATGAAACATGGTCAACTTAAGATGAGACTTTGAAAAATGTTGACCACTTAGGAAACCAAAATGGGGCATGCAAAATGAGGTAGCGACATAATGACTTAGCAAGGTGAAAGAAAAGAGGGTCCCCATTCTGAACGGGGCATGTGTACCGAGGGCACAACAAATATGTTTGTCAATCTTCTTAATGAAACCATTTTACCCGAGTTTGCAAGACTTCAAAATTAACACATTACTTCAGTGAGTAGAGGTTTGTTGATAAATTATGACAATATTTTTGAGTGCACGGTGGGATAGAGGCACAAGGAAAACAAGCATTCAAGGAGGAAAACAGTTTATCTCTTCCCAAGAAACATAAGATTTTTTCCATAATGGTGAAATACACAACAAAATTGGCATATGGTACCCAATAAACCAAACATGGAACATAAATAAAATGGTGTAGAATTTGATTTCTTTGATAGGATAAATATGAAGACTGAAGCATAGATGCATCAAGTTCAATTATGGAGAGGCACAATGGAAAAGGAGCTATCAAGTCCTACTAGGAGCTATCATGAGTTACATGGAGAAACAAAAGGTGAGCAAGAGAATGCATGGTTAAGGCTACAATGTATTTTTTGTCTCAAAAATAAATGCATGAGAAGGAAAAGCACATTCGTGCAAATGAATAACTAAGACGCATTGTGTATTATCATTGTATAAAGTAGTGAACTATACATTGAGAAATCGAGGAATAGTGTTTTATTGATAAGGACAACACCTTCATGATAATTCTCGGTAACCCAAGTATTGAGCTTTTCATAGGTTGTTTGGGATGTAGACAAAGACATCAAATAGTACATTCATCACTATCCTCAAAAGGAATAGTTGCATCAAGAGGGAAACAAAGTCATGATAACTCTTATGTCAAAAATGTCTTTTGAGGATGGTCATGGCATGTAATGAAAATAATAATGCATAGCTACAATTAGCATAATAGTGAAGAAAATAAAAAAAAATATTATGGTAGAGGCATCATTGTCTGCTATAGAGAAACAAAGGCCTTCACAAGAGGTTAGGTCACTATCAAACCATACTAGTCTTTGTACAATAATTTTGAAATCATTTCCTAGTGAATACTAGATATGGTGGACAATGGAAGATGCATGACAATCTAGACATTCCATATGATGCTTTACATGTCAAAGGTGATGACAACAATGTTTCTCCAAACTATTATTTATATAACTTAACACAATTTTGAGGTGCTTCATGTCTTTGCATATTGTTGCTAGTTGTTTTTTCTTGACAGTTGATTGGAGAACAAATACAAGCACAAAGGTAATAATTGAAGGATAGTTATAAAATACCTTTAAAGGGCTATTATAAATCTTGTAATGCAAAATATACAAGGAAAATTATTGTTGTAGATGGAAGAGTTGTTCCTGTTGTTGTTACAAAGTCTCATTTACAAAGACTTGGGGTGCAGGTTGAAACTTTCCATGATTTTACTTCAACTTTGATAGCATTGCCAAGAACAGGGATGAAAAATTGAGGAAACTATTCATAGAGCCTAAAAATACATGATAAATGACAACAAATTTGGTGAAGGAGCCAGTAACCTTGAAATGATAAATCCATAGTTCACCTTGGGTTGAAAAAGACAACCATAAACATCATCGAGATTATAATACAGTCTAGAGGGAAAGCAACAAACAACATTGGCTATCATGGTCAAAATTTAGAAAGTTTAATCCTGAGAGCTACCTTATGATGGTTGATGTCTATGCATTGAAATATGTCACCTCAGTTGCAAAGGTTTTGGTTAAGATTGCAGTTCATGTTATAGTTTGTGAATAAATTCATCTGAATCTTGTTTTTCACAAGAATTTTTTTAAAGGAAAATGCAATGACCTTGAAATGATACAGGAAAAGTCACTGTGAAATTAAGCAGCCCCAAGAATCATAACAATCACAAGAATTGAACATGAGGGGAAATCATGTAGATTAAATTCTTACACAATAGCCATCACTTGCAAAGACAATATTCTCCTTTCTTTCCAGAAATGTAGAATCAAAATCATGCTACAAATATGATGTAAATTGGTATTTGCATTGTATCTATAGTTTCAGAAAAGTAATGCATAAAGTGCCTAATGGAAGCAGTCACCTAAACTAAATAGTGGAAAATCATAGTTCACATTGAAGTGGAAAGACATTATGCTTTTACAAGGAATAAATAGTGAAATGCTTATTCGGGAATTGCAAGTAAAGGTATTGAACATGTATTTTTTTTTATCTAAGATGAGTTCATTCTTTTCATATGTTTGCATTTCAAATTGTCAAGTAGTTGTCTTTTCAATAAGTGAGAAAATTTTCATTTCTAGAATATATGGGTATTGTTTTCAAGTAAAGGGTGATTCAATTTCACCAACTCATGGTTGATGGTACCTATAAGTGAAATATAGGCTACTTATAATAGAGTTTGTTGTAACAAGGGAAAATCACTTATGCAACTTACAATGGTAGTTTTGATGAATTCTCTGTGAATGTAAAGTGACAAATGCAAAAGCAGGAAATGGAGCAAGCTACAGTGCTTTACTTGTGCATCTTCAGAATTTATGAAAAGCATAAAGTTGAAGCCCTATGGGTCAAGCCAAATAGGAATAAAATCAGGTTGAGATGGAAATGAAACCCTTGAGTTAGGGTTACACAGAGACAAGAAATGAATCATATTCTTCATGAAAACCTAGAGGTGAAGTTTTTTTTCCATATGGGTTTGAATACAAAACAAATGCAAAGTTTCTTCATGAAATGGAACATGAGTTTTGTATACCCAGAAAAGGATAAGGAACAAAATAAAGTTAGAGAACCTAGAATGTATAGATTTACAAAAAACCTTCATACTTATATATGGAGTTAACCCAGAAAACCCTTGAGCTAGGGTTTTGAAGCAAAAATCAAACACTTATATATGCAAATGGAAACAAATCCAGAATAGTCGAGATAGAGCTTAAATAGAACACTTTTTTCTACAGTTGTGAGAAACAAACCCAGAATGGAGGGGCATGAGGGTTGCTTCATCAAGCAATGAGGCCGAGCCATTAAAAAGAAAAAAACCCTCAATTTATCTGTGCACAAAATATAAAAGCTCAGTCAAAAAAGATCAAACGATCAAGTAGTTGCATGGGAGATGGAGGCCAAGCCTTGAGATGGAGAAAATTTTCCCCTTTTTCTCAGAAAATGTAGAGAATCTAGAGCCGTTTGGTAGATTACAGAGAAATGTGTTGAAGTAATGATGTTGATTATGAAAGAAAACCCAGTACAAAGACAAAGCCATGGCCTGGGAAAATAAGCAACCATCGACCTTTGTGAGTGTAAACCCAAAATGCTTTCAAAAAGCGTAAGGCACGGGAAATGAAGGTTTTCATCATGAGCCATGAATGAAATGATGAAGGAAAGATAAGATATCAAAACATTATTATAATTTTCTGCATAAAAGAGCTCAAGCAAGCATATTTTTTCTACAGATATGACAAAGACGTTGAAGATAATCTTCAATACATTCATCTTTTGCATAATAATAGGCAGGTTTTCTACATAAATAAAAGAGAAATGAAAAAAATGGAGCTCACAGTAAGCTCACCCGAGATTTTGTGTTGTTTTTACACATAAACCTGTCAGAAAATTCCACTGTGTGTCCAAAAATGCCATGGAGATCATCTAGAAAACCTTCTCATGAAAACCCTATGTTGGCCCAAGAGAGCTTCTAGGAAGTTTGATGATAAGAATGAAATTCTTTTTCTTTCATTTGCATTGTTTTGTTTTATCGTTTCTACCCTAATGCATGCCGACACAACTAAGGCATTTTTTTCCTTTTATTTCAACCTTGCAAATAAACTAATATGCATGTGGGACTTCATGCCTAATAAACTTTGTGAGTCCCTTGTATATGCTAAGTGGAAATTCCTTCATAACTTGCATTATATTTGCATTGTTTTCCTCATAGGTCAAATTGGATCCTTTCTTATTTTGAATTCACTTTAAGATGTAAGAAATTTTGCTAAGTGATATGATTTTAAATCACTTAGTTAAGTGTTATTTTAATGCAAAACTAACTTCAAATCAATTTGGAAAACTGAAATGTAAAAATATTATTAAAGTGATGTTATTATTAATCACTTTATTAATGTTTTGTTATAATTGCAAAACGGGAGTTATAGTTTAATCCTTTATGACTAACTTGCAAGCATATAGGGAGGGGATATGTTTGAGTCCTTCTCTTTTGAATTTACTTTCAAATGTAAAACATTTAGTTAAATGGTGTAATTATAAGACATTTACTTAAATATTATTTTATATGTAAAATTGAAAAGGCATGAGTTGATATGTATAAGTCATGAGGTGTTGTGGAGCCTTATGCTTTTGTAAAAACACCAAAAGCATGAGTCAAAGCAGCTTGGAGACATGATGATGATTGAAAAACATGGGGAAGGTGTGTGGGTTATTTTTGAATGAGTTTTGGAGGGAATGAGACCTTTTGGAGGTAGTTTTGTCATGATTTTGGTATGGTTGGATCATAGCTTGACTTTTATTCACTTTGGATGCATTTTGGAGGAGCTTTGGAAGATTCTTTTTTGGCCTTTCTGTTGCATCCAACTAGAAGTTTCTAGAAGGACATGTGTGGGACAATTGTTTCAATTTTTCTTAAGTAACTTCATACAAAGTTTTTGAAGTTAGTTCTTTTTTTCCAACAGTGTTGTAACTCATCTTTTGAGTTATCTTTCAGCAGGAGTAGTATTGTAACTCTTTTACAGATTTGTATACCAGTGAGTACCTTGGATATCAATGATATTGATTTTTTTTCCTTCTCATTTTATGCTTTATTGTGTGTATCGAATTAATTGATCAAATTAATTATGGAGCTTATTTATTTCCTTGTAATTTTGTCTCATGTTAAGCACCTTTTTCAAGAAAATTATGTTGTTGTAGGTTATAAGCTATGTTTAGGATGAAAAAAAATTTAGTTGTGAAGCCTTTTTCCTTCTAAGAGTTTAACATTAAAGCCTCCTTATAAAACACTTATGCAAGAATGCATACAAAATGAGTTGTGTAATCCAAGATTTTGTCATTTTTTGAACTGTGTGTAAGTTGTTTTACATGTCTTAAGTAGTGTTTTGGTGCATCACCTTTTAAGGCTTTCAATTAGTTTTATTTTTTGAGTTTCCTTCTTACCCTTTCCTTAGAAAATCATTAGTTTAGCAATATTTTCGGTGACACCAATTAGGAGCTAGCCTTATCTGGAGGTCCACTCCAAGTTTAGGTGACCCACAGCCTAGGAGTGTTTCCATGTTGCTCCAAATTTCTAAGTTCTACAACTTAGCAGGGGTGCAGATTTGAGAGTATAACAGTAACCTATAAGAAGGCTATTGGGAAGATTCCATTTGAACTAGTATATGGGAGAAAGTGTTGTCCCTATAATTAATTAATGAGTTGTTTGAATTAGAAGAAACCATGAGGGGTTCCCATGAGAGAAATCTATTAAGCAACAAAAGGTGAAATACCTCTTTGATAAGAGGGTTATCGAGAGGGAGTTTTAAATTGGGGATCTTGTCCTTATGTGGAATTTCAAGCTAGAAGGAAAAGATGGAAATTTTGATGCCTTATGAGTTGGTCCCTATCAAATTTCCAAAGAATGTGGTTAAGGAACATTCTACCTCAGGATCCTAGATGGAAATTTCATGGAGTTGTCAATTCATGGTCAACATCTCAAACACTACTTCTCTTGAAAGTAAGGTTCTTAGAAAATTTGTATTAAATTTGTTCTTTTATATTGTGTTCTTGTGTCCAGTCATGGCCCTTTTATGTCATGATGTAGTGTAAGTCAATCCTAGTTATTTTTGTTCCTCTTTTTGGTTTTCTACTTAGAGATTTGGATTGTCATTGTGCCTACAAGAGACACACATCCCCAACTAGAGCCAATGTTATCCCTTATAAAATTTGAATGAGTTTTTAATGCTTTATATTGTCCCTTTATTCTCTCCATTTTTGGATAATCTAATAAATTTCATTGTTGTATCATGCTCAAGTCCCTTAGGTGGTTTCATTACCCCTTTGTCGGGCTATGGTCAAAAACCCATTTTTTAGAATGTCCAAGAGTCATCTTTTTCCCCCTTCTTTATTTTCTTCTTCATAACCTTTCAAGAATTAAAGCCCCCAAAAACATTTAAACTCAGTCCAAATGTCCTTGTTTGTCATGATCTTCCCTTCTTCCTTTTTTTCCCTTTTGTCTAATCAAGGTTTCAAGTCCTGAATGGATACTTGGACTAAGGTCCAAGTGTTCTCCTAACTTTCGTTCCACTCTCTTATTTCCTTCATTTATCCTATTAGGAATTTGGGTCCCAATCAAACCTTTGGAATAAGTCCAAGTTCACCTTTTCTTCATGTTCTTTTCTTTTCTTTTTGGTCCAATCAGAACATCAAATCCTACTTGAGCTTTTGGACCTAAATTAAAATGGTTCAAATTCTTCGTAAGTTCCACCCCTACTCTCTCCTTTTATTTCATCTAGATTTTAGGTCCTGATGAGATCATTAGATCCAAATCTACGAGTCGACATGCATTTTCACTAAAACTTTGTTCCTACTTGTGGAAGTGTAAAACAATTTCCACGTGGAAAATTCTCTACAATTCCATAATCCTTTCTTGATGGGCCCATCTTCTTCATGTGGACAAACATAAAACCTACCATGTGGCATGTTTTTTGTGATCCCACATGCTTTTTCCACCAATTTATTTTTGGCACGTGGGCATGTAGAAATGATGTCACAAGACATCCTTTTCACAAGATCACTATATTTTTTTGGAGATTTATTTTTTCCATGTAGAAATACAGAAATGATTCCATGTGGCATACTTTCCACAATTCCGCCAAGCCTTTCTAAAGGTTCCCCTCTTGGTTTGTGAATGCATGGAAATGATGTAACATCACATATTTATCATGACTCCATAGTGTTCTTTCACCTAACCATTTTCCTTCCCACAGAAAAATTTCCATGTAGCATGTTTTTTGAAGTTTTTCCTTTCTCTCTGCCACACCCCTCTTTGGCTAGCGGAAACAAAAAAGTCTACCACTAGGTAGCTTTATTTTTCATATTGTTGGGGATTTAGGTTCTAAAAGGACCTTTGGACCTTGCATCTAAAGGGTCCAAATCTAATCATGGTCCCATATCCTAATCAATCTTCACTTTTATTTTTATCCTATCAAGACTTCAAGTTTCAAAAGGATTTTGTGACCTAAGGACAAAAGGTTTAAGTTCAATTTGGATTCCCAATCTTGATTGATTCTTCCTTTTCAATTTTTTCAGAACTTCAAGTCCCTACATGACTTTTAGATCTATGGTCAAAAGTGTCCTTGTTTGATTGGGATCTCCAATCCCAATCAACATTCTTCTCATGTCTAGTCAAGACTTCAAGTCTCGATGGGACTTTTGGACATATGTCTAAAATGTTTGAACTTGTATGATACTTTCGCTCTTTAATTTCCTTTATCTTCTTGCTTTGTCTTGTTGGGGTTTCAGGATCTGATTGGAATTTTGAAACAAAGGTCCAAAAGACTTAATTCATTTCAATTTCATGGACCCAATTCTTTCTTCCTTGTCGAGACTTCAAAAATTTTATGGACTTTTGGAGTTTTGACCCAATAGTCCAAATTTGATTTATTTTTTGCTCCCACCCTTGAGTTCACTCTTTCTTAGGATCATGTCTGGGTTTTGGAACCCAAACAGACTTTTGGCACTTTGAGATATTTTCACATTTTTCACCATTAATGCTTCAACAACTTTCTCAATTGTTAGATTTAATTCTTTGGGCTACATGAATGATCTTAAATGTATTTTTCAACAACTACATGTGGGAAAAAATGGTTCCCATGCTTCTTTATGATTCTCAAGCCTCCTTTATGTCAAAGATTCAATCTTGGCCATGATTTTTTGTTCATTTCATGGGGGTTATGTTCCACTTTTGTGTGCACATTAATGTGGAGGTATGGCATGGTTTTAGTGATTAAAAGTAAAATCAACCTTAGAAATGTGTCTCCTTATGTGTGATATGCATTTTTAGATGTATCATTGATTATTTTTTCAACCAAGATTTTGTAAAATTTATGCAAAGCCTTTGTATAGTAGCTTTTCAATATAATAAAATAAATGTATGGGCATGCTTGAGGATTACTAAGTAGACTCTCTTACTATTCGATAACCATCTATTGTATTTAAAAGGCATTGAATTTTGTGGTGACTTGATTAATTCATTGTGTTATTTCAGTTATTGCATCTATGGTTAAATATTGAGACTTTTTTCCCAATGGATAAAGACACCTGTCCATAATTTATTTTCTCTCCCATCATCTTCAACATACTCCAAACACATCAACTCAAAAAACCTTTAAATTTTTACTTTTTGTGTGTTTTACTTTGATGTCTAAATCAATACAACAATACAAGGGTGTATCATAAACTCATTCTTAGACACTTATATGGTAGGTTATTTGTTAGTAATATTTTAAATTGATGATTGAAATGCTAAACAATACCTTATAACAAACTATACAAATTGCATAGTGTATCCAAATATTGGTGTTACAATATACCTATGTGCTAGTTAGGATAAGTAAGGGTAGGATTTTATGATTCCATCAATATTCTCTAGTGGGCCCCTCTTCGGCTCATGGAAGCGTGAAAATAAACCACATGGAATGTTCTTTTTAGTCAAAAAATTCTCTCTTTCAGTTTTCTTTCCATCCTATCGAATCTTTAGGTTTCGACATGACTTTTGGACATCTAAAGGGTCAAAGTCTGATTAGGATTTCTGATCCCGATCGATCTCCCTTTTTCTTTCCTTGTCTAGTCAAAACTTTGGTTCTTGAAAATACTTTTGGACTTAAGGTTTGAAGTGTCCTAGTCCAATTGGGATTCCTAATCTCGATCGGCTTTCTTCTCTCATCTTGTTGAAACTTTGAGTCCCAATTGGAATTTCAGACCTAAAGTTTGAAAGGTTTGTTTTTGGTTGGGACTTCTACTCATTACTTCCTTTTACTTCTTGGTGATTTTATATCGAGGTTTCGAGACGTAGTTATAATTTTAGACCAAATTCCCAAAAGTCCAAATATGTTTTGGTTTCCTAGACCAGACTATCTTCCTTGTCAGGATTTCAAACTTTCTTTGGACTATTTTAGTTTTTGACCCGATAGTCTGAATCTGATTTTTTCTTCTACTCTCACCTTCCAAATCATTCTTTCTTAGGATCCTATTGGGGTTTCAGAACCCAATTGGAATTATGAACATTCTACAATATTTTCACATTTTCATCATTAATGTTGCAATAACTTTCTCAAATACCAATTTTTATTCTTTTGGCTACAGGGATGATCTTAAATGCAGTTTTCAACAAATCCAAGTGGGCAAAAATGGCACCCATGCTTCTTTATTATTTTTAGGCCTACTTTCTATCAAAGATCCAATTTTATTCATGATTTATTATTTATTTTTATGGGGGTTTTGTTCCTCTTTTGTATTATCATTAATGTGGAGGCATGGTGTGGGTGTTGGGACCTATTTGGCATGATTTCTTCTCATATTTGTATATCCACATGTTTTCATGTGACTTGCTAAGGTTTTAGACCCTATCCTTGGCCTTTCTTCCTTTACAACCTATAACTCGGTATAAATTTCACTTCTCTACTCATTATAAAGGTTCTGAATTTTGTTCAAAAACAAAGAGAAGAGAATAGGGAAGAAGTTGCAGAGCCAACAAAAAGATAGATATTCACAAGAAACCCTAGGTTTCAATATCTAGTTTTGGGTATAGCTATTGTGTATTGTAATGATATGGTTTTGATACCAAGATTTTCATTTGCAAACATTAAAGATGGTTTAAGAAAAAATTAACCTTAGCAAAGTGTCTCCTTATGTATAGTATGCATTTCCAAATGTTTAATTGATTATTTTTCAACTAGAAGTTTGTAAAATCTATGCAAAGATTTTGCATAGTCTCTTTTCAATATAATAAAGGAAATGTATGGGTGTGCTTGAGGATTACTAATTATACTTGTTAATATTGTACAACTATCCATTGTATTTTTAAATGAGTGTGTAGAGCCTAGCTTTCATATGCATTTCAAAAGGCATAGTCTTATGTGGTGACTTAATTAAGTCATTACCTTATTTTTTCAGTTATTTCATATTTGGTAAAATCTAGAGACTCTATTTCCTAATGGATAAAGGCATTGGTCTATGATTGAATTTTTCTCCTATCATCCTCAACACACTCCAAACACATCAACTCAAAAACCTTGAAAGTTTTACTTTCTATGTGTTTTACTGCCATGTCTAAATGAATACAACAATACAAGGGTGTATCATAGATTCATGATCATACACTTATATGGTAGGTTATTTTTTAGTAAGATTCTCAACCTTAATTTTCCAAACTAGCACATAGGTATATTATGACACTAGTATTGGGATACATTGTGTAGTGCATATAATTTTTTGTAAGGTATTGTTTAATGTTTCAATCGTCAATTTAGCATCATAGGGAAAAGCCCCCTTGGTATTATAGATCTAGAAGTGAAGGAGGTCATACCCACCTCAATCATTAGTCCTTCACTACCCAACTTAAATATAGTTTTATAGTGATCCTCCTAGGTTTGACACCCCTGGCACCTCGAAGATTATCAAACCATAGGGACTTGGGACCAATAGCTTTGATCACCAACAAGATCCATAAAAATTAGTTGATATGAGTTGCATGTACTACCATACTCTATTTCTAAGTGGATCCTATGCAAATATAATAACAACGATTACATTTTCTAGCCTACTTTGTTTTCAAGAAATCGTAATAAGGGTGGTTGAACCTAAGGATCAATATACATAGAAAGATAGCCTCCAAATAACACGTATTTGGGACCACAAGCTATTGATATTATGTATTTACATGTGTGAGTGGAAGAAACCAATAAAATATTTTCATTGGTGATTAAAAATGTTTTCAAACCAATAAAATATTTTCATTAGTGAATTAAAACTATTTTCAAACTAGTTAAAAAAATTTATTAAGGAATTCAACCTATTTTCAAACCAAAAAAATATTTTTGTTGGTGAATTAAACATGTTTTCAAACCATTCCTTTGGTGAATCTGATAATGGTGGCTCTAAACCATTGGATGAGGATGATTTTTCCATTTGTGGGGGGTATGGATGCTCCAACCCGCTGAGGTGGTTTGTGGGTTAGTTTTTTTGGAAATTTCATGGGTTTTCGGGAGTGTCTATTGCGCTAGGGGTCTAGTTTGTGGATGCTTGGCTCCCAGTCTTGGTGGTTCTTCCTCCTAGTGGTTTGCAGAGGATTTGTGGCCTTTCATGGATGCCCTTAGGGGATGTGATGTGAGCTGCTTAGTTTCTCCTTCTATGTGGTTTTGTTTCTTCCTTTTTGTTGCTTTGAGGTCTTGGTCATTTTCTAGTTTAAGCCCTCTATATTATATGACTTGGCATGGTTGCTTTACACTCCTCTTCCTGTGCACTTGGGGCCTCATTTCTCTTCTTGTGTGCTAGTGCAGGCATTTGTGTTTTTTTCCCTTTCAGTGGCATGCTTCATTGAGGAGATTGGGTTATTCATTCCCATCCTTCCTACTTTGTTTCTTTGCTTTTCCTTCATCCAACTTGCATTGGACTTTAGGTTCACTGATTTTTTTGGGTCTTATCTCCTTAACGCCATCTGGCTTGGTGCTCTACATTGTTTCACCTCTGATTTGGCTTTGCATTGTCCCTCCTTTGTGGAAATGGGTTTTATGGTTCTTGAGAGCACTAAGATAAGTTTTCCTCTATTTTTGTTGTGCAAAGGGTTCTTGTGTTCTATCTCTATGAGCCTCATAGTTTTATCTATCATTCTTTTGTGGAGGGTTCTCTGCCTTTTTGGTGCTTGTTTCTTGCTTTCTACATTCAAGATTGGTCTTCTTGTGGGATTTTTTTGTTGCAATTCATTTGTCTATTTTTTTTTTCTATAACCCTAGAGATTGGGGGTTTTGTGATATTTTGTACCTCTGTGAATGTCATGATGGTTTCCCTGGCTAGTGTTGGAGTTGTCATGTTCAACTTTGTTGGGCTATAGTATCTTTTTTGTAAGCCTTGGACCGAGATGTTGTTGCTCGGGTTTTCTATCTCCTTGGTGGGTGGTACTTCTCATGTTATATTCTTTTGTCTAATTATTGTGCTGCTCCAAATGTTCATTCTAAAGGCTCCAAGAAGTTTGTTTTCTTGAATTTTGGTTGAGGTACTTTCCTTTGTGTACCAGTCACTCGGGCTGCCAAGGGGTGAGGTGAAAACTTTTTCTATGGGTGTGTTGGCTTCCTATTGGGTTCTATAGTTGAGGTCTTCTATGGAGGTGGATCCCTCTCCTTTTAAGGAAGAGTTGGTAGTTTTAGTCATGACAGGGAGCTCCCTTTTCTTCTATTGGTTCCTTTTGAGGTGGAGCCCATTTTTTATGGAGATTGGGGGAATTTGTGCTTATGGTTCTTACTTCATCCAATCTTTTAGAGGGGAACTCTCTTTCATTGAGGTGGAGTTTGAGTTGGTGTTCTAGAAAAGGTGGTGCATTGGCATGTCTTTATCTCCTCAGAGTCTTTTTGGGATCTTTCATTCCCCCATTATGAAAGAGAGTTTTGATTTGTTGGACCTTTTCATTAATAGGGGTTGGTCTTTTAATAGTATTGTTGTTTAGGTGGTTTTTCTTTCTAGTTTTGTTGTCTCCTATAGAGGTGGAGAGGCTAGTTGGTTGATGGGGGCTCTCTTCTCCATCAATGCTAATGCTAATTATGCCTAATAATTGGATTCTATGAGTATCAAGCTTAATGTGGATTAGTTCCATCAAGGAGTGGTGATGGGCTTAGTTGTTTTCAGGTGGTTTGGGTTTTATGACCCTTTAAACCCTACTTGTATGGGTTTGAATTATGGTCCGTCTGTCCCACCTTTGGGGTGGTTGTTGTTTCAGGCTATTGCTTTGGAAGCTTGGACTTTTGTTGTGCCATGGTGGGTGTTGTCTCAAGACAAACTAAGATCAGAAAGATGCTCAAGAAGATGGGGAAAATTGAAGACAAGAAGGACCAAGAAGATGAATATGGTCCTGATTGGAGGGAGTTTGTGTCCCAATTGGTGTATATTGGGATTTGGTTGCTAATGCTAAGTAATGACATTGCTTCTCTATTTTGTTACCTTTTTGCTTGGGTTATATGGCTGCTCTGAAACTTTTGGTATTTAGTTTTATTATCTTGGACTGCTATTTCATAATAGCTATGCTATGGTTACGTACTTATTGTACTTTAGTTAATCTTATAAATGGTCTACGTAATATTTTGTGGATTAACACGGGGATTATGTTTTTTATTATGTTGGTTATGGTTTTGTGGTTGCAATTTTGGGTACTTGGCCTATGAGCCTTTATAGGCAATGGTTTGATTTATCTATTGTTGTTTTCTAGTGGTGGCTGGTGTTTTTTTTCCTAGCCTATTTCTCTGTTTGTTGTTCTAGCTTTGTAACCATGGGATCAAGGCCCTTTCCTTCCTTAACTAATCAAAAACAAGCTTTCAAACCAAAAAATATTTTTGTTGGTGAATAAAACATGTACTATAACAAATAAAATATTTTCATTGGAAAATTAAACTTGTTTTCAAACAAATAAAATATTTTCATTAGCGAATTAAACCTATTTTCAAACCAATTAAAAAATTTTGTGGCGAATTTAACTAGTATGCCAATAAAAATCATAGAGTGGGTGGTGAAAATATCAAATGCTATATATTGTTCTATTCTAAGACAAATTTTCCACACACCCAAATTCCTACATGAAGTTTTTGGAATGGAGACGAGTGTGAACATTTTATAAGTTTTGATTAGAAGTGAATGAAATTTATTGTGACTTGTTAGTGGATATTGATAATGATTAAGGTACAACAAGCCACTCAATTCTCTTATCTTTTCAATTCTTCAAAGTACTATGTCTGAATCTAGATGTTAGTGCAACTTAATAACTATGAGTTATATTATTTAATAAGTTAATATAATATTAATACAATTAAAAAATTAAAATTAATGTACAAAAATATTTTACCATTCGATAATATTCGATGGATAGCTATAGTTTCATTTTAGAAGGAAAGATTTGAAGTGCTAGAATTTCAAATTCAAACCTCTAGAATCACCCTAGAAGCGTTAGATTTGCAAAGATCAATGGTTGGCCTTTTATTTAAGTGTGTTATTACTTATTAAATCGCTTAAATTCATGACTCTATTTTTGTGAAATAATATTGTCATTTATCATATCAACATGTGTGTCTTGTGGTGAATTAAATGCTCAAGTGTTGAGTATTGATTTCTTCATTCTATATATATTTCACCAACTTGATGTTCTTCATATCATTTATAACATATTTCCTTTCTCTCTTATCTATTCACAATTTCATTGTGATATTATGGAGTCTTTATGGTGTATCATGCTACCCAAATATTTTTGGGAGAAAAGAAGCAACAATGCATATGATAGAAAAAATTTAGGTAGGGTATTCACTATTCCTTATGTGCTTGTTGAGGAGGCTATAAGAAAAATTATGGGTAGGGAATGGATTCAAAGCAACCCCCATGCTCTATTTTTTGAGGTAGCTTCTGCTTTCTTGTCCAATTGCATGGATATTTTTTTGGATAAAGAGTTGGTGAAGATGCTGGCAATATGATATTTTCAGCCTTTCCTTTACTCTCTTCGTTGGAGTTGGTACTTGGGCATTATAATTTTAAATTTGGGTTAGCCCCTATTGGTGAATCAACTTCTTCTACAATGCAAAATATTTCACTGGTTTTTATGAGGTGTGGTCTGGTTTATGATATGAAAAATGATTCACTACTAAGTCTAGAGTTTTGGAGGAAGGATTTAAGTGATGTCCTTTTCATCTCTACTCTTACTTTGTTCAATTCAATTCACCTCCTACTCAAACACCTAGTTTAGGGCCTCTGTGGACCATCATGATCCTCCACTACCAATCTCCTCTGCTAATGGTAATGATTTTTTTGTGATTCAAAATTGTATTTTTTTTTATATTTAATATATATACGATGGCTTTGTCATGTTGAGCATTCAAAATGAAGCAATTAATTTTTTAAGATTGAAAAGACATATATTTTTGTATGATTCAATTGTTTACTTCTTTGACATATATATTCAATATTAGTCTTAATTTTCAAGAAACTACTTTGCGAATAAAATTCATAGTATACTCCACAAAAATATTATTACTTAATAGGTTAATATAACATTAATATACTAAGAAAATTAAAATTAATGTACAAAATATTCTACCGTTCGATGGATGAATTTTCCATGCACCCATATTCTTACATAAAGTCTCCAAATGAAGACAAGTATCAACATATTTATAAGTTTTGATCAAAAGTGAGCAAATTTTTTTTTTAGGTGAAAGGCTATATGCCTATATATTATATTAATATAAAGAGTTGATTACAAAATTTCCAGAAATGGCAGAGAGAAGAGTCTTCAAAAATTATGCATAGGAATGTTTATCTACCACCCATATCTCCAATACAACAATCCAATACCAAAAATGGATGCCTCTATGAAAGCATTAAAATACTAAACATAACCCATATTCATTGCTATCTCCCCATATATACCCTGAGCATATTCAACATATACAAAAAACTAATTGAAGCACTGCATATATTAATATATGAAAATAACTAAAACCTATTTACAGACCCTCCCTAAATGCTATACACTAGAATGAACCAGATTTAAAGCCACCCCTACGGGGACAATAAACTGAGTTTTCATTTTGTACACCTTGAGAAAGCACCTGCATATGACTTGTTGCAATTTCCTGTGAGTGAACTATAATATTAATATCAGGAACTTGAGGAGCCATTTTGTTACCCCTGTGAATCAGTGGCCCACTAGAAACTTGCAGCCCTTGAATGCAATCATGAGCTTTAAGGAAAGAAATGGCATGAAATTTCCTTCTAAACTAATCCTCTCCCTCCCAATTGAACTCAAAATGATATTTATTAAGTGCTTGATTTAGAAAGGATGAAGAATCATGCATATTTGATAGAATGATTCCTTGGAATGCCTCTGCATACCTTTTCTTATGATGGAGAAAATGTCGAGGAAAAAATCCCCCAACAAAGCCATCTCCTCTATTGAAGTCATACTGTTGCACCCCTTTTACCAAGGAATTATCCTCCAAGTAACGCCCAACAACCACCTTGTTTTCTATCACTTTTAAAGTATTGTAGTTCTACACCAAGTCAAGGATATTGGAGAGGAAGATGGATAGGAGGGTTTTTGGGAAGATAATTCTTTGTGAGTCTTTGTGGAGAATCTCTTCACCAATGATTGTTTTGATACACTTCAAAACCAAAGAGTAGTTCACCTTGAAAACTGATTGCAATTGGTCCCTTTCAATGTAGCTATAGAATGGTTCTTCCCATCCCCACACTGCCACTAGAACTCTGTAGTTGTGCACATGAAGCTCCATTAGTCTGTAACCTGCACACACAAAATTAGCTTGAAACCCTACAAATAAACAAAGATTTTTATGTCACTTTGAAGATGCAAAAGCAAAGGTTTCCTTCAGGAAAGAATGTTTTTTGATTTGTATTAGATAAACATCCACTAATAAAGCCGAGCATTGCCACATTTCCTAAACGAAGGATTGCAGAAAACATATAATTTTAATTGCTAGCATGATTTGTATCTACTTTGGCAATGGAAAATCTCCAATATTCTATTCACACACATGTCTTGTGCAGCCCCCGTAATGTGAATTTGTCACCTCCTCCTCATAAGCATGAAAAAAAATCATGATTATGCATGTTCAGTACTGAACCTGTACTCACACAAAATAAGACATTAGATGTCAGAATCATTACCACGACAACCTCCAAATTTTCATGCATTGATTGAACTATTAGGATATATATATAAATTGATATAGCCACACTTTCTCTGCTCCAAATTTAACCCTGTAGGAAAACTACAAAATTTGGAGCAAATAGCCCTACCAACCATCTTATAAAAAGGAGTTTAAACCATTAATTAAGCATGTGTTTCATCTCTTACAAGAAGGATGAGCTCATCTTGATGACGCTTACTAAGATGATTACCATCTTCTTAATGTAACTATGGGAAAAATCTAGGTTAGTAGATTAATGCATAAATAAACAAAACCCAAAGTAAATAATGAAGCACAAAGGAGGAAAAACATGAAAAAGAAGAGAGATATCACCTAATGTCTTCAACCTCCATGATTGACCTCCATTACACCTTCTCTATTTGCTGCAATATGTAGTTTTCCCTCAGATTTTGTGTGAGCAATCTATGACTATGCCAAGACCTAAGCAAAATGTTAAAGGATTTGATATAAAATGCAATACTATGCAAGTATGCAACTAGTAAGAAACTATGAAATATGCCTAAAGTATGCCAAAATGCCAAAATATGTGAAGTATTCCTAAGACAAGATTGCAAGAGCTAAGATGTCATGAGATTGCTAGAGCATGAGATGTGCAAAAGAGACCAAAATTTCCATTTTATAGAAAATGCAATTTTGAATGAATGGCCAAGATTGAAGATTGACAAATGCCCTAGAATCAATGGACAAGATTCAATGTGACAACCCATAATTAGGGTTAGGGAAACATTAGGGTAAATTTGAAATGAGTGGACAAGATTTAATTTGAGAAAATCAAATCACGGGACAATATTGCATGTGACAAGGAGATAAGAATGGCATAGAAAAAAAGAGAGCTGGAAAATCAAATAATATTAGAAATTACTTGATTTATGGAGGAAAATTGCTATTTTGAATTAAAAATTAATTTAATTCAAAAAGGTGGGGCCATGTGACAATAAATAATTAATTTGAATTATTTACTAAAAGAGGGAAAATTAGAAAGTGGGACCATTTTAAATAAATAATTTAAAATGCCAAGGTGGACAATAATTAAATAAATTAAAGAATTTATTTAATTATGAGAAGACATGTAGGAAATAATTAGGAGAAAATAATGGACAAAGATAATTAAATAAATTAAGAAATTTATTTAATTATGGAGAGACATTAGAGAATTAGTGACACATTTAAATAAATAAATATAATTTATTTATTTAAATAGTCAAGAAGAATAAAAGATATGAATTAATAAATATAATTTTTAATTAAGTAATTAAAAATTATTTAATTAATAGTTGAAAGTGGACCAAAGGCCATAATTAAACATTTTAATTATGCTAGGAAGAAATACGGCGACAATAGAGCTTGCAAGCCTAGGTCGTTTTTATGTGTCTACATTTTGCCCCTCTTTGTCATAATGTAGCTTGTGACATTGTGACAAAGAATTTTTTGTCAAAAACATGCCCTGATGAAGGTATGAAGTATCTATGTTCCCTCGAGAAAATTTTCAAATTCTGGCCCAGTGACAGAAAAATTTGGAAAGTGTCCTGACAAGCTAATTTGATGAACAAAAAAGAAATGGCGCAAACGGTTTCAGATTTTGACATGTTTAAAGAAGTCAATAGGCCAGTCAAATTTGGTCAAATGAGCCTCCAGTAATAAAATTTTGAAGAAAATCCCATTTTAACCCTATAAATAGGTTGAAAACGGGTAAAAGTCAATTCATTTTAACTTTCACACTTGTAAATTTGGAGATCTCAGAGCTAGGAGATCATGCATGAAGATGGTGATTCCTATTACAGAGCACCGTAGATATATCGACAGGACCTTCAGACAACTAGAGGGTGTGGACCCACCAGTATGTACCCCATACCCGCCTTATCATTTTTTCATTTTTTCATTCATTTTTAGGGTTTTTAGGAAGGTCAACGAATGTGCCATGATGCATATGCGTTCGCGTAAGTCACATTTGTGGTCATGTTCGATGCATTCGATGTGTCGCAATGCAAACACGATAGGTCCATTAGGTTTGTAGTTAGGTGTGACGTATTTTCCAATTATTGAGATGCATTCGCAATATTGCAATGCAAATGAAAAGTACAGTGACACATTCACATGATTGCAATGCATACGTGAAGCTGAGTGACACATTTGATTTGTCAATGACACATTTGATGGATTGAGACACAAGCAATTGAGTATGATGCATTTGTAGGTCAAAACAACGCAAGTGCCATAGTGTGATGCAAATGCTGGATGAAATGATGCAAATGCCAAACCATGATGCAAATGAAGTCAACGCGACACATTTGACTTTGACCAAGGTTGGCCAGAGTTGACATAGTTTTAGGCTCATTTTTTTGCTTATGTTTAATTAGATAGATGGTAACAATGATTTGTAAGAATGTGTTGACTCTCGTTTCTGCATGTGTAGAAACGACTACCACCGATCTATACACACGAGTGTAGGCCATCCACATATGCGTTTCAAGATCAACTGACAGGTCAGGAGCAGAGGTGGTTGATGTGACTGGGGTTGTACTATGTCACCTATATGCCCATTATTTGGGTTAATAGGGGACTACTGACACCATTGGCCAAGAGATGACACTCAGAGACCTATTCTTTCCATTTTTTCGACAGGGGAGGCGACTATTACTTTTTAGGACATGTATCAAATTTTGCACATTTTGATCTGAGGAGAGTAGGTGGTGTATGATCCACATCAGGAAGTGTGAGCTATGACTGAGTTGTATGAGGTAGATGATGGCATGGGCCTTGGTGTTGAGGGATATGAGATTTGGTGGGAGTACCCTGTGGAGCACTACCAACAGTGGGACACCATGTTATGCACATTGATTTTTGGAGTACTGATTCTAGATCACTAGGGACATGGGTTCCTGATCAGATGGGGAGACGTGCTAGTGCAGATGCAGTGGGATAAGACAATTTTTGCATGGGGGACTTTTTTTCTTGGTATGTTATATCATCAGTTGCACGAGGTAGCATATAGGGGTGTGAGTAGCATTAGCTGCGGGATGACATTGTTGATGATGTGGGCTTGGGAGAATATTCCCATCTTCTTCCCACCTATTCAGAGGCCACAACTAGCAAATGGTATGTCATATGTGTTCTTATATGTGGGTGCTTTACAACAGATGAGAGTTGGAGAAACTATATTTTGGCAGTATCAGATAGACACCATGACTACATTTGTCTAGAGGTCGTACAAGGATTCCACATAGTGGACCAAAGAGGGTGATCATTTGGCATTTTGTAGATAGTTTAGATATTTGATTGGAAAGATAGTACAATCTCAGTTGATTATAGAGATGTACCTACCCTAGTGGGTACTTCATCAGTTTGGTGAGCAATAGGGTGTGGGTATGGGTACAGTAGATTATGTTAGATCGTCATGAGAGCCTACATGGGGTCCCACCATATCAGTGCCATTTGCCAAGAAATAGATAGATGGGTTGGTGGTGCAACTGTGGGGTTGGAGTGGAGGCCCTATAGATCCAGGGATGACTACAGACTATGATTTATGGTGGTAGACTCACAGACTAATTCCCTTGACCAATCTCGATGGACCAACACCTGTGGATCACAAATCAGTTATATCATGGGTGTAGCGAGGAGGCTGGAGGGGTAGGGGTAGAGGAAGAGATGGAGGCTGAGGTGATGGAGGGAGAGGAGATGGGGGGAGAGGTGGCAGGGACAGAGGAGGGGATGATGGAGGAGATGGCAGTGGTGGCGGGAGATGTAGGAGAGGGGGGGACAACGGGATATACGCTAGGAGGGTGAGATAGTGAGTGGAGAGGGTTTCCCTAGATGTCATTCCTGAGGTGCTAGAGGAGGAGGAGAGAGATGAGGGGCCCAGGAAGGAGGGAGTGAGATAGGAGGAGGAGAGACAGGAGGAGGAGAGATAAGATGTAGAGAGATAGCTAGAGGTGGAGAGGAGATAGGAGGAGGTGAGGCAGGAGGAGGAGAGGAGATAGGAGGAGGTGTGGTAGGAGGAGGAGAGACAGGAGGAAAAGATGGAGGTGCATGTAGCGGAGGAGGCCCCGGATGTCGTGGGAGGAGAGGAGGGAGTTGGGGGTGAGGAGGATACTGGTGATGATGAGGAGTCAGATATTGGTGATGAGATCAATGAGGCAGAGAGGTGGCTCTAGGAGAGGATGATAGATGGAGAGCAGGACATATTCAGGGTTCCTCCATTGCCACGTGATGCCATAGTGGACCAGAGGCTAGCAGACATGCAAAGGAAACTAGATGAGGCCACTATAGAGATCGGATCCCTAGGATAAGAGCTTAAGGTTACATGTGTTGAGAGGGATCAAGCAAAGATTTGGCGATGAGAAACCGAGAGCTAGTACACTTAATTTGCTCAGTTGTGTACAGGGCTAGTTGTAGATGTGGTGAGGGAGCTAGCCAAGGTTAGTGCGAACAAGGGATAGTACAAGATGTTATATGAGAGGGCAGTTTCAGTTGATCAGAGGGAGCTTGGGTTATCAAGACCATCTAGCAGAATAGGGACAGGCTCAGAGAATAGAAGTTGTTGGCCTCCTACAATGATTTCATAACTAAGCCTTTATAGCCATGATTCAGAGACTAGACATCTAACCTAAATAGCTATTCAATCATCATGAAAGTGCATTTAACTTGTCAACCCAGGGATGTGAAATTGAAATGGGTCAAAATAGTATGTGCACTAGGGGCTCAAGTAGTCATTGCATTCTACAACTAAGAAACACAATACTGAAAGTAAATTGTTTGAAAGGAAATAAAGCAAATGTTGAGCATCAACCAACAATTATGCTAAGCTAAAATGCAGAGTAAGAATGAAAATATGGGTGACAAACTATAAATCATGCATACAAAGAGTAATTTATTTGTATCACTGAAATTGGAGAATGAGAGTACAATGTCAAATTGTGCAACCTCTTGAAGAAGGAGCATCAAGCCATTATTTATACTACAACTAAACAAGGCAATCAAATCCACGACTGTAAGGATGCCATTTAGGGAAAACAGAGGAAAATGGAGTGATGGTGGTTATGCATGCATGGAATCTGGTCAGACATGCAAGTCAAGCATAGATCCAACACAATAGTAATTCCCATGCATGCTCGATCATTAAGGTCCACTACAAGGTAGCTACGTTCAATTGCATGAAGAATCTTTGTTGTTGGCTGCCTTTGACATGGAGTGATTCCTCAGCTGGTCGTTATGGTGCATGCCCAACTAGCGGCGTCTTCCTCAACTTGGTGTATTAAATATGCATGTCAAGGTTAGTACATATAATAACTACACATCTATAACCACTCTAAGAAACATTCATTAATCACATGAAAAATCAATACATATGACCCACATATTATGCCAAATATCATTAAAGCTTGCAGAGATAGGATAATATCAAATGTCAATGGTTTGAGGGAAACATTATGCCAATACCAACACTTAAGCATTAAATTCCATGACATCTATGAGAAAATAGACTATAGATTCTACCCAAAACTAGACCAAAAACTAGGCTCATCACTCCCCCCAACCTAACGTATTGTTGGTTCTCCAGCAGGGGAAGAGTTGTTCTTCTGCTTGGTCAAACCTCTAAAATTTGCAACTGAGAGCTATATGACATTAGTGGCTACAGTATGTGAGTCAGGATCCCAATAGAATCCTCTCAATCTACCAAACCTATTCCATCTCTACCTCTTTGCAGCAATCTCATACTAGTAGAACTTGAAATTTGGCATGGGCCACATGAGCATGGCTGACTGAAAATTCAAGGGAAGCCAAGACCATCCTTGAGTTCTCCCAATCTGAATATGTCTCTCAATTCTTTTTAATGTTGTAGCATAATTGTGGATGGAATGAGGCTTAGCCTATTTTAGCTCATCAGTCAAACTATTTCATCTCTAGGATAAACATCTCCTCGCGGTTTCTTCCTTTGTTGTTGTTTTTACCTCATACTCAGTGTAAACTGCCTCAATCCAAGGCATAATCCTATTTCCATAACTTGGTCTGAGCAGCATTCTATTCCATTCTCTGTAAATATCCCTTGGATTGTTTGATTCATCTCTAATAGGTAGAGAGATATTAGATCCCAATTGTTTATAAGCACCATGTTGATGTCCCCAACTAATCTCATTTTGCACCCAAGACATGAATGCTCTTAATTGAGCATCCCTAACATACAACAGAAGATTCCAATCATGGTCTTTTGTGACAGCATAATTATGTAAATAAAATTCACATAGCAAATTCTTCATTTCAAGTGAGGCAATCCTATAAGCATTGAAAAATTCCATAGGGGTATCAATAGAAGGATTCAAACCTGAGGAAAGCCTTGAAATTTTAAAAGAGAGATCCTTCTCTTTCAAGAGCAGAGCATAGACCCTCAAAGGATCTCTACATTCTATATTCTTAGGCACCAAAGCTTCCATATCATCTACCCTCTGCTTCAGGGTGGCAATTTTTGCATCTTTATCCTCAATCTCTTCATCCTTCTTTTGAATTTCCTCCATTTTTTTTTTCCTTTTTCCACTCTTCCTCCCTTCTTTGTATCTCTTTCCATAAATTCAAAATTGTTGCATGTATTGTAAAACTAGGAGGATTATGAATTCCTACCAGTCTTTTTGTTGATGGTGGCTCCTCATATGGCACTAATTGCATGGACTCAGGTTGTCTACTAGTTATCTCTAGTTGTAAGGATGTTGTTTCTTCTTCCTTTTGTTGCAGGGGCTCTTGTTCTTGTTGTGGTTGTAGGAACTCTTGCTCTAGTTATGGGTGTTGCTATAGGACTTCATGCTACAGGACCTCTTGCTCATGTTGCAGGAAGTCATGACTTTCCTCCAATTCTTCTAAAATGTTAGCAAGATCAGCCAATGTTATGTTTGTTGCTCTCTTAAATATTTCATCTTCTTCTTCAAGATTCTCTTGCTCCATTGGAGCTTCAGGGTCCCCATGTGAGGTCTCACCAGGTTTAGGGCTTTCCTATAGAGGCGTACCAATCGCAGATCCGGTTGGTCTTGATTTCCTCGGAGGTCTCTCACATTTTCCTTGGTTGTAGGATGAACAATATCAACCTTCCTCTTCTTAGAACTTGGCACTTTTCTTTCTACAAGCTGTGTTTTAGCCTTCCCTTTTCTCATTTCTACCTCCCTATGTTATGTAATAGTTTTCATGAGGGTTTTAAGTGGAACTTTATCATCAGAATCCAAGGAAGAGCTTTCTTTTCCTGAGTGCTCTATTCCAGAAGAACTAGTTTTTATAGCTTCTTCTGCTACAAGAGGATTCTCACTAGAGCCAACACCAGAAGTTGAAGCACTAGGAATGGCTTCAGTTGTGCTTACTCTCCTACTAGACCTACGAGACTGAGGCAAAGCCCTAGGTTGCAAGTGCTCAGGTCTAATTTGATCAACATTTATAAACTCTTCCCAAGTCATCCCAAATACATCATGCAGAGATTTTTCAACTAGCAATTTAATCAAGAAATGGTGGAAAATAGAATTATCCCTTCAGCTATTGTCGCTTCACACATGCAAATCATTCTCTTACTTGGATTTCAAATTAGCTCATTTTAAAATTTCTGATGTAGCCTAATATTATTTGACACATGGGCAATAAATTCACAAAATATTTGCATCTTTTTCGTTCCCCACCCCCAACCTAAATTTGGATATGTGTCCACACATGTGAGATGGGAGTGGCGATTGACAGGAAATGATGGCATTTATGTGAATACCTATACTAACGTACAGTGATTAAATGAAAGTACTCAAAAGATGATTAAAGATAGCAATTAATGCATACATACCTGAATGTGTGGAATATTTGCTACAAAGATCGCAGATAAAGTAATGCTCGCCTTGTTGGAAAATAAATTGAGCAATAAATGAAGATGAGGTGGAATGAGGTGAGGTGGAATGAAGTGATGGAAGAGAGAGAAAGGTGGTAATGGATGGGTGGATGGGTGGATGACGAAGAAATGGACTTCCACATAAATGAAAGTATTTATTATGAAAAGTGTGTACCTCAATTAGGCTGAAGGAGGGACACCAGGTCCATCGCCTTCGGGTCCAGGAAGCTCGAGTGTTGAATGTTGAGTGAATTACTACAGGAACTCTTCTTTAGAAGCTGGCTTATGGTATAATTTGAGGTGATGACCATTGACAAGTTCAATGGTGGTGAGTTGAATAACTCCATTAGGAAAGACCTCAGCAACTTCGTATGGTCCTAGCCACCTTGTCTACAATTTTCATGTATTCTCCTAGTATCTTGAATCATAAAGCAAGGCCCAATATCCTGGTTTGAACTTATTGTCCTTGATAAATTTTTCATGCCACTTGATTCTCTGATTTTGCACTACTTTTGTATGTTGCAGGGCTGCTCTTCTTATCTCATCCAAAGCATTTAGCTGCATGATTCTTTCTCTCTGTGCTTCAGAAATATCCATCCCTAAATCCACTACAATTCGCAAAGTTTTATGTTCAAATTCAATTGGCATCAGAGTTGTCTTTCCATACAACAACTCAAATGGGGTGAAGCCTGTAGTTGTTTTCTAGGTTGTCCTATAGGCCTAAACAGCTTCTGGTAATCTATTTTCCCAATCTTTCCTATGGATAGCTACTTTTTTACTCATAATGGCTTCAATTTCTCTATTTGTCACCTCAACTTGGCCATTAGCTTGGGGGTGATAAGGAGTAGAATTTGTGTGCCTTACATTGTACTCATTCACTAGTGTTGCAACAAGAGTTGATGTGAATTGTGAACCTTGATTAGTCACTATTTCTCTTGGGACTCCATATCTTGTGAAAATATCCTTATAAAGAAAATCTGCAACCTTGTTATCTCTTGCATGCTTCATGGCCTTAACTTCTACCCATTTTGTTACATAATCAGTGCATACCAATATATAAGACTTACCATTTGGTGGAGGGTCAATTGGTCCCACAAAATCCAATCCCCATTTGTCAAAGGGAGTGATTATTACATGAGGGTATAGTGGCATCTCATCAGATCTAGTTGGTCTACCCATTCTTTGACATCTATCACATTTTCTAGTATACCTTCTTGCATCCTTGTGGAGTGTTGGCCAGTAATACCCTGTGTTCAAAACCTTCATTGTTGTCCTCTTGGCTGCAAATTTTCCTCCACATGGTTCATTGTGGCATGCACACAAAATTTCATATGTCTCATCTTCTCTCACACATCTTCTTATGACATGGTGAGGGCATAGTGGCATCTCATCAGATCTAGTCGGTCTACCCATTCTTTGACATCTATCACATTCTCTAGTATACCTTCTTGCATCCTTGTGGAGTGTTGACCAGTAATACCCTGTGTTCAAAACCTTCATTGTTGTCCTCCACATGGTTCATTGTGGCATGCATGAAAATTTTCATATGTCTCATCTTCTCTCACACATCTTCTCATGACATGGTCAGGTCCAGTATAAAACAAACATCCAACAATCCAAGAGAAAGGAAAATATTTTTCAATGAGTGCCCTTTTCTCTTTTGGGGAGAAGTGAGAAGGAACTCTACCTGTAACCAAGTAATTGGTTGTTAGCATACCAGGGTATTTGTACACTGAGAGAGAATAGATGCTCATAATGAAAAGAGTCATCTATGGACTGATTGTCTTCTAATGTAGTTAGTCTTGAAATAAAATATGCAACATCATTGGCCTTCCCTGGCTTATCCACAATGGTTATATCAAACTCCTGCATCAACAATAACAATCTTTCCAATCTACCTGTGATCAAATGTTTATTCATGAGATACCTAATGGATGCATGATTAGTGTGCACAAAGATTTGGTAGCCCGTTATGTAATGTCTGAATTTGTTCAATGCATAGATTACTGCCAGCATCTCTTTCTTTGTCACTGTATAATTGAATTCAACTCCTTGCAAATTTTTGCTGACAAAGTAAATAGAATTTTCAACAGCTCCCTCTTTCTATCCTAAGACTGCTTCTATGGCACAATCTGATGCATCAGTGTGGATGTGGAAAGGAAGCTCCCAATTGGGTCCCTTGAGTACAAGAGCATGATTCAAAGTTGTCTTCAAGTCAAAAAATGCCTTGTCACAAGCTTCAGTCCACTAAAATTCAACATCTTTAGTGAGAAGGGTATACAATGGTGATGCTACCTTGCTGAAATCCTTAATGAATCACCTATAATATCATGCATGACCCAAGAAACTCCTAACATCCTTTTGTTTTGTAGGTGTAGGAAAATTTGTGATTATCTCAATTTTTGCAAGATCTACTTGAATTCCCTTGTGGGAGATGTAGTGGCCAAGAACTACACCCTCTTGCATCATCATGAAGCACTTTTCACTATTTAAGGGAAATTTTTTATCCTCACATCTCTATAGGAATCTCTTTAGATTTTCCAATGCTTGATCAAAATCAACACCATAAGTGGTGAAGTTATCCATATAAATCTCCATGCAATCATGAAAAATGTCTAAAAATATGCTAATGACTGCCCTCTAGAAAGTTATAGGTTCATTGCACAAGCCAAATGAGAGTATCGAATAGGCATAGGTCCCCATGGATAGGTAAATGTGGTCTTCTCTTGGTATTTTGGTGCAATTTGGATTTGGTTGTAGCCGTTGAATCCATCTAGAAAAGAGAAGTATTTCTTTCCTGCAAGTGTGTCCAAAACTTAATCAATGAAGGGTAAAGGAAAGTGATCCTTCTTTGTGGCAGCATTAAGTTCCTTATAATCAACACAAACTCGCCATTTCCCTCCTTTCTTGGGCACAATCACTAATGTAGATACCCAATGACTATCTGAAATGGGGTAGATAAATCCTACATGTAGCAATTTATGTAGTTCTCCTTTCACAATTTCTCTTAGTGTGGGGTTAATCCTTCTTTGTGGTTGTCTTATTAGAGTGTAATCATCTCTAATATAAATTCTATAAATTCTATGGGTACAAATTTTAGGATCCATTCACTTCATATCATGATAATCCCATTCAAATGCATATTGATGGGCTCTTAATAGGTTTGCCAATAACAATTGCTGCTCTTCATTCAATTTACTATTAACATTCAAATATTTTCCCTCTAACACTTGGACTTGTGTAGTTAATTCTATCATGGCGGCTTCATTAATACATGGTACCTTTAGTTCATGTGAAAAAAATGTATGAACATACCTATTGTTGTAGGAAGTCTATCTACAGGAATAGTGGCTACAAGAAGAGTGGCTACAGGAAGATCATCTGCAGGAAGAATGTCTATAGGAATAGTGGTTGTAGGAAGAGCAGGCATAAGTGTTCTGACCGAAGTAGAAGATGATGCTTCCTCCACTTCATAATGGTTTTGAATTATGTTAGCCAACACTTCATCCTCATCTTGGAGCTGCATGAAAGAGCTTTTTCCTAGCATCATAAGTTGTGCCACAGAATTAACTTCCTCTGCCTCTTCACCAACTTGTGGCCATACAAAATCTTCTTCATCATGAGATGGCTGACCAGGTGAATAAAGAACAAACTTTTTAGTGCTCCTTCCATCTGAAATGGTCATATCACCTTACTGACATCCAATGTATGCATCTACAGTTTCCAACCAAGGCCTTCCAAGAATGATAGGATACCTGTCTAGTGTAGCCTTAGGAGAAAGAATCATAAAATCTATTGGATATTCCTAGGAGTCTAGAACTACCACAAGATCCTCTACTACACCATTAGGCTTAACAGTAGAGCTATCAGGAAGTTGCAGGATAGTAGGATTAGATCCCATACTTGTAATGTTTAGTTGTTGTAGGATGTCTTTGGTCATTACATTGATTGTTGCCCTTAAATCAATCAAAGCATTCTTCACTTGGATCTCGTTTATTAAAACTGCTACCACATGACTGCCTGACTCATTATACTTGGGAATAGTCACTTTTCCCAACATGATATCAGCTAGATGACCCACCACATGAACTATAGTTGGGTCTCTCTTCTTCCTTCCTGGATTCTTAAGACAAGCTTCCTTGATAGCTTTTTCATAGATTGGAACATCCTTTATGGCTTGAAATAGGGGTATCTGAACACATATATGATTTAGCTAATCCAGGATGTCAAAAGTGGTATCCTCCTTTTCTTCTTTCTTCTTGGAAACCTCTAATCTCCAAGGAAATGGTGGTTCTTGCTCGGTCTGCTTGGCTTGGACTGGTTCAATATTTTTAGGTGCATTTGGCTGAATAGGATCATTCAGGGGCTCCTCCCCCTCTTCCATAGGAAGCTCAATAATGATGGGCTTGGAAGGGGCTGGTAGAGTGGTGCCTAAACGCAGTTGGATATCACTTACACTCACAATATATGTAGGGAATTGATTTGAATCAGCAGAGTATGCAGGCTACTTTTGTGGTTTGTTATTTGGATTGGGTGTGGGTTGAACTAGTATCTGAGTGGGTTTAGGTGCATTTGAGCTTGGATTAGCAGGTGGAGGCATTATAGCAAGTTGCTAGGGATGAGAAGGTGGATGCATGTAACTGGTTGTCTAAGTAGGCCATTGTTTTCCTCCTCTCCATTGATTTGTTTGCTGCCAATTTCCTGGAGGTGGTTGCTAGTGCCCTTGAAATTGCTACCAATTCCCCTGAGGTTGTTGCCACTGAGGTGGAGAACTCTGATGGCTGGGCCAATTATTTGGAGGGTTACTCCAAGGATGTGGTGGATATCCTCCATAACTGGGTGGATATGGGGGCTACCATTAGTTACCAAATGAATAAGAGTTAAAATATGGTCCAACATAGGATAGTGGATCTAGTGGCATACCTTGTCTTGGAGCCCAAGGCTTCCTTTGTGCAACATAGTAGACTTGGTCTTCTTCAATCTGAATTGGCTTGAACTCAGGTGAGATCTATTTTCTTTCTAGGTTAGCTACCATCTTACATCTATAGTCCTTCTTTTGTCTGTAGTGAGGACAATACTCTGTCAACATCATTTATGCCTCCTCTTGCTTCTTTTTGTCCTGAAGTGTATCTAGCTGAGTAGCTAGATCATTGATAATATCTTTCTTGAAGTCTACCAGCAAATGAGTTATCTCCATTCTTGAAACTCCACCGGTAGTTGACTTACCCATGGAAGATTGATAAGCCCCCCCTTTCTTTGAAGCTACCTTAGAGTAATTTTGGCATATTTTCTTGATATCCTCCCAAGGAACTTGGGAGATATCTCCTCTTGCCATGAGGTCCAAGGCATCAATGTAGCTTTCATTGATTCCTCTTAGGAAAATAAACTTTTGTGAGTCCTCATTAAGTGCATGGTGTGGGGAATTTTGCAGGAAAAATAGGAACCTTGCAATGTAATATTTTAGGCTCTCATCTTCCTTTTGCTACATCCTGAAATGTCACCTCCTCTCATGTCACTACCCCTGTAGTATTCCTTGTATTTCTTAAGGAATTTTGTCTTCATGTCTTCCCAAGTTTCCACAGTATCCCTGCCTAGGCTCATGAACCATCTTAATGCAACCTCTTTCAAAGTGGTGGGAAATAACTTAAGTCGATGGGCATCACTAGTATAATCATGACTCCTACAGAGTATGTCAAACTCAAATAAGAAGGTATCAAGATCTTTTGTCAAAAGTCAATAAAACTTAAGGAGTGTTGAGGCAGAATGTTCTTGATGTTGTCAACTTCATTTTTATGGGCAATGGGAAAAGGAAAAGTTGGTTGGTTTTGTCTATTCCTATTTGCATCACCCATGCTTGCTTGATGTGGTTCTAAGACAAAGGGGTTCTCAAGTTGATTTTAATCTTCTGAAAAGACTTCAGAGCTAGTCAGATCAAGATATGCATCAACAAAGGGGTGTGCATCTTCTTCTTCCTCTTCTTCTGGTAGGTTCTGGTACTCAACTAGCTAGAATGGATGAGGATTTTTAGGAAGAAATCCCCCATAAGCATCCCTTCTCCTTCCTCTATGCATGCAGTATCACTCACTATCAGTTAGCTCACACAAAGAATTGGTAAATAATTAGGAGGGTCATTACTTCCTAAATGAGGATATTCTAAGAACAACTTTCAGAAACACTACAGCAAGAAAAACTACCAATGACTCCAAAATACTTCCTAGCTTGACACCATCCCTGACAATGACGCCAAAAATGTTGGCCTCCTACAATGATTTCATAACTAAGCCTTTACAACCATGATTCAAAGACTAGACATCTAACCTGAATAGTTATTCAATCATCATGAAGGTGCATTTAGCTTGCCAACCCAAGGATGTGAACTTGAAATGGATCAACACAATATGTGCACTAGGGGCTCAAGTAGTCATTGCATTCTATAGCTAAGAAACACAATACTGAAAGTAAATTGCTTAAAAGGAAATAAAGCAAATTTTGAACATCAACCAAGAACTATGTTAAGCTGAAATGCAGAGAAAGAATGAAAATATGAGTGACAAACAAGAGACTACTCTTTCTGCTTTGGCTGCAGGAATAGTCACATAATGGAATTCTAGTGGCTGTAGGAATAGTCAATGCCAGATTTCTAATTAAGTACTAAACAACAAGTAATACTAAACTAATGTTAAACTAAGAAGATGGATTACTCACCAAGTGGGCCCCCTTGGATAAGTATCCTCTAAACTAACAAGAACTTAGATGCTCGAACTTAGAACTTTATTTAATTTACTGTAAATCATGCATACAAAGAGTAATGTATTTGTATCACTAAAACTAGAGAATGGGAGTACAACGTCAAATTGTGCAACCTCTTGAAGAAGGAGAATCAAGCCATTATTTATACTACAGCTAAACAAGGCAGTCAACTCCACGACTGGGAGGATTCCATTTAAGGAAAATAGGGGAAAGTGGAGTGATGGGCGTTATGCATGCATGGAATTTGGTCAAACATGCAAGTCAAGCATAGATCCAACACAACAATAATGCCATGCATGCTCGATCATTAAGGTCCACTACATGGTAGTTACATTTAGTTGCATGAAGAATCTTTCTTGTTGGTTGCCTTTGACTTGGAGCGATTCCTCAGCTGGTCATTATGGTGCATGCCCAGCTGGCAGTGTCTTCCTCAACTTGGCATATTAAATCTATATGTCAAGGTTAGTAAGCATAATAATTGCACATCTATAACCACTCTAAGAAAAATCCATTAATCACATGCAAAATCAATATAAATGACCCACATATTATGCCAAATATCATTAAATCTTGTAGAGATAGGATAATATCAAATGTCAATGGTTTGAGGGAAACATTATGCCAATACCAACACTTAAGCATTAAATTCCATGACATCTATGAGAAAATAAACTATAGATTCTACCCAAAAATAGACCAAAAACTAAGCTCATCAGCAGCCGCACTCATAGCAACCGTAGTCAGAGCAGTGTGGGTGACTCTACTTCCTCAGGGGATACATCAGGTTCATAGGTCCCATCACTTTCATATGCATTCTTCCAGCCACAAGTCGATTCACAGTCATGGATCATCTGGATCAGGGCACAGGTTAGAGCATAGTCATCCTCTAGTCACATATCCATCAGCCTCTCAGACTCATGCCGCAGGAGCCTCACAACCTCATGTCATTGTATCGATGATTCCATTAGTATCAATTCCATTGGTGTCATAGAAACATGTTTCCGTGTCTTCATAGGTTATGTCAGTGTCAATCATAGGTCATTAGTCACCACACACTTCTCCACAAGGGGATGAGGAGAGCACATCCTAGGATATTTTTCATTTTTCTTTTATTATTATGTTGGAGACATTATGTTATGATACTTTATATTTTGACCATCGAGCCTGCAAGCTCTATTTTTGGGATATCTCGTAACTCTATCCTGTGACATGATTTTTGAGATTACATATGCGATGTAATTTTGATGTGGCCTATATGCTTTATGTCATGTGATGATGCATTGTGTGTTGATCATGTTTATGATATATTATTATTTGATGATGATTATGATGATGCAGTTATGATGACTATATGATGCCTATGTGATGCGATTTATGCTTTTATGATTCCTACGATGATGTCTTTTACATGCTATTCCATGTATTCTTTTATGATAGCTACTTATGATGATATTCCATGATGATATGATGGTTATTTATGCTTATATGCCATGACGATGTTGTGTTATGATGATGATTATATGGATGCATAGTGTACAACTATAATGGATGCCATGTTTATGATTATGGATGTGTTAATACATGACTATATATGTAGGGACAATGCAATCTTATGATGTGATATATGTATTTTAATATGAATGTGTAAAAACCTAATTCAATGCCTATATGATCATGTATGCACTTATGTTTTTGTATGTCACAAGATATCATCATGAGATGGATGAGGCGAGATGACAAGACAAAAGAAGATGAATGTTAGCGCGGAGACCAAATCCTTCAACATGTTATCACAAGACTTAATAATTATTACTCTTAATCATCATTGGGTGGATTATTGTAATGGCCAACAAAATCCATGATATGACATAGATCAAGGTGTGCACAGTCATACCATCACATGAGACAAGCAGTCACAGACAGGGATGATCATGACTCATACTAAGAGCTCAATTGCCCCAGTATTTTTGTTACAACCAACCACAAGCATAAAGAAGATAAGAAAGACAATAAAGACAAGTCATGAAATGTTGTTGCTCCTCTAAATCCTATTACCAGGACATCCTAGAGGAAATAGCAACATGACTACCTAAAAAAGATAGTACAAGTCAATCATCATGATACATCATTGCTTCTCTAAATCCCATCTCCAGGACATCATGGAGAAAATAGTAGCATGATGAAAGATCAAATGACCAAATGTTAAGATAATTTTTGCCAAGTGTGTCTGAATGTCAAGTGTTTTGATGTCAAGTTTCCAGGTTTGACAGTGTCAAATGCCAAATTAAGTTGTCAGGTTTGACAATGTCAAGGTGTCAAATGTCAGAGTTTTCCAAATTCAAGGACACATCCTAAGGCACAAGTAAATGACAAAGGCGATCCTTCAGAAGAACACATCTGAAGAATAACCAAGAGTTGACAGTTTGACTATTTTTTACTAAGTTTTCCTAGAGTTGACTGAATTTGACTTTTGTTGACAGAATTGCCTTGTGTTGATAAAATTGACTACATGTGAATGTTGACATGCTGATGTGATTGACATGTTGATTAAATGATTGTCATAGTTTGTTGTAAGAGTTTGTTTGTTTTAGAGTGACTTGTTTGTCTTGAGAACATTTTGACATGTGTGCTAGTGTAGTGTTATGAACCTTAATAGTTGACCTAGTGTTTCCTTGGGGGCTCATCGACTGATGGCCTTGCCTACGGAATACACTTAGAGACCACGTAGTTTGATACGACCAATGACTTTGTCATAATGACAAAAGATTGAGTCATGATTTTTATTTTGACAAACCTAAAAGGATTGACCTAATGTCTCAGGGGCTTGAAAATTAACCTTTCCTACGTAGCAAATGAGTAGAGATAACATAGTTTGACAAATGACAAAGACTAGCCAACATCATTGACTTGACAAGATACGACTATGTTTTTGTGTTTTTTCCATATTTTGATTTTTTTGTATTTCTTTAGGATATTTTTTTATTTTTAGGTCTTTTTTAGGACATTTTATGATTTTTAGGTCTTTTTTCAAGACATTTTATAATTTTTAGGGCTTTTTTAGGACATTTTATGTTTTCTAGGTCTTTTTTCAGGACATTTTATGATTGGCAGGACCACATGCGATACCCACTACAGTCGGATGATAAAGGAATTCCCCTAGTTAGGTCCAAGACTAGCCAAATTTGAGGGATGCGAAAAGTATGTGCTTGGGGTGACAGATGGACATTATGCAGGGCTTGAGGTCAACCATTGTTAGCCATGAAAGGAATGGCGGGGTTTCATGATGGGTGTCAAGATGATGTTAAAAAAGTGGATATTTATTATGGACTATGGTAGATAGAGTGACAGTAGATGGCAGAGCAAAACCAACTATGCATGGTGCATGTTTGCTAGGTTTTCACCATGGTACTTATCCAAAGCACCGTTTACCAGGTTTTCACTATTGGATGAATTATTTCTTTACTTTTTTTGTCATTTTTTCATTTTTTTTTTTTTTTTGGTGTCACCAAAATGCCTGTTTGCCAGCTTTTCATCAGGGTGATGATTTTTTTATATTTTCCAATTTTTTTGTGTTTTTATGGTTTTCATCTAGACTCTCTAATGCTATGCATAGAACTTTTGAAGATGTAGATTATTGATAGGCTCTGTCAGTTGTTCACCATCTGGAGTAGCTAGTTGATATGCTTCAAAACCAAAAGAGGACATGATGATGTAAGGACCCAGCCAATTGGGCTCGAACTTTCTAGGTTTTTCTTTGTTGGACTAATTCTTCAAATTTTGCATGAGGACCAAGTCACCAATGTCAAACTTTCTAACCATGACACTTTTATTATAACTGCAACAAAGAAGATTTTGATATGCTTGTAGGTGATTTAAGGCATTATGTATGCACTCCTCTAACATTTCCAATTCATGTAGTCATGATTATCTATATTCCTCATCATTGATCAGACCCTTCAGGGAGACTCGTAAAGATGGAATTTCAACCTCGATGGGCAGGATGGCTTTGGCTCCAAAGACCAAGGAAAATGGGGTGGCTCTTGTAGGCTTTCAGATGCTGGTGCAGTAATCCCAAAGAGTAGGCTTGAGTTGGATGTGTCAGTCACGACCAGTGTTATTGACTATTTTCTTAAGAATTTTAATGATGGTTTTATTAGATGCCTTAGCCTGACCGTTTCCTTGCGGGTAGTATGACATGGAGAAATGATGTTAAATATGGAAGCATTCACATAACTCATGAATGTCTTGATTTTTGAAAGGATGCCCATTGTCTGTGATGATGGACTGTGGTACACCATACCGACAAATGATGTATTTGAGGATGAATTTGGAAAAAAATTTGTCGGTTATGTATGTGAGGGGGATGGCTTCAATCCACTTAGTGAAATACTTATTGCTAGTGATAATGAATTTGTGGCCATTGGAAGAAGTAGGATGGATTTTCCCCATGAGTTCGAGTCCCCATTGTGCGAAGGGCCAAGGAGAAGTGATTAGTCAAAGTTCCTGTGTTGGTGCATGAATCAAATCACTATGTATCTAACATTGGCGACATGTTCTGAAAAATTCAAGTGCATCCTTTTCCATAGTTGGCCAGTAATACCCAAGTCTCGTTATCTTCTTAGCTAAAGAAGGACCACTCGAATGAGATCCACATATACCCTCATGTACCTCATGTAAGGTTGTCCATGCTTCATCAATGTCAAGACATCGAAGAAGGGTATTGTCAAAGCTATGGTATTATAAGGCGTCACTGATGATGGTGTATCATGTGGATTTACGGATAAAGGACTTCCATTGGTTATTGGATAGGTTCAGGGGAAGGGTTTGGGACTAGGGATAGTCATAAATATCTTGATACCATGGAGAGTTGGGACCAACAAGCTCGCAAACCATCTCTAATTCTGGAATGTTATATGCAGGAACCAAAAGTTGTTCTACCAAGAACTCAAATTGAGGGACGTCGCTTGGAATGTCTAGAAGAGAACCAATTGTAACCATTGCGTCTATCACCTTGTTTTGTGCCCTGAAAATCTATACAAAAGAAAGCATGTGGAAGTATGACTGAGAAATATCAACCATTCATTTATAGGGAATTAACTTCTTGTCCTTGGTGTCATAGTCACCATTGACTTGGCTAATGACCAATTGAGATTCTCCGAGGACATGCAAATTTTTTATTTTCCATTTTATGGCCATTCTAAGTCCTATGACAAGTGCCTCATATTCTACAATATTATTTATACATGGAAAGGCTATTCAAAATGACTTAGGGATGGAATCTCCTTGTGGTGTAATAAATAGTATTCCTGCTCCCGAGCCATGACTAGTATGATACCTGTCAAAGTAAATCTTCCAAGGTGATTTAGGCTTTGCATGAAATATGGATTCATCAGGAAAGTTTGCTACTAGTGGATGATCGCCTTGTATAGGTGCATCTGCTAGTTGATCTTCTATCACTTGTCCCTTTATAGCCTTTCATTCCACATATTGAATGTCATACTCACTCAAGATCATTACCCATTTGGTCAAGTGTCCTGTCAATGCTACATGACTAAAGAGATGTTTTAGGGGATCAATCTTTGCCACTAAATGTGTCATGTGATTCAACATGTAGTGTCTTAATTTTTGAGCTACAAAGACAACTGCTAGATAGACATGTTCAATTGATGTATAATTTAGCTCATATCCAACCAGTGTCTAACTGATGTAGTATAAGGCCCTTTCCTTTTCATTGTGGTCATTTTGTGTGAGTAATGCCCCCAGTGCTGAAGTTGTTGTAGAAATGTATAGAATCAAAGTTTTCCCTTTGATTGGTGGCATTAGAACAGGTGGTGACAATAAATAGTCCTTTAATAGTTGGAAGGCCTCTTGACATCTATTAGCCCACACAAAAGGGGTACCCTTGCATAGGAGATATTGAAATGGTTGACACTTGTCAGCCAATTGTGCTATGAAGTGTCAAATATATTGTAACCTACCTTGCAATTTCCTGAGTTCACTTATCCCTTTTGGAGGAGGCATGTCTAGTATGGCTTTCACTTTGGTAGGATCAACTTCAATGCCTCTACGAGAAACTATGTATCCCAAAATTTTCCCTAATGTCACACCAAAGATGCATTTCTTAGGATTCAAGTGGACTTTATACTCTTCCGTTCTCTTGAATATTTCTAATACATTCAAGTGATCTTTTCGTGTCAAGGATTTTTCCAAAAGGTCATCCACATAATCTTCCATTAGCTTGTGCATCATGTCATGGAATATTGTTGTCACAACTCTCTGATACGTGGTGCCTACATTCTTGAGACCAAAAGGCATGACATTCAAATAGTATGTACCCCAAGGACATGTGAATGTTGTTTTATGTTAATCTTCAGGGGCAATACAAATCTGATTATAACCTAAGAAACCATCCATGAGGGACAACTTCTCGTATTCTATTGTAAGGTCAACTGTAATCTCTATGTTTGGTAATGAAAAGTCATCCTTTGGACATGCTTTATTCAGGTCCCAAAATTCTGTGCAGATGCGTATCTAACCGTTTGGCTTTGTGACTAGTACAAGATTTGAAATCCATTCACTATAGTCTATTAACCATATGAATCCCACATCTAGCAATTTCTTGAGTTCTGCTTTGACTAACAATGCGAATTGAGGATGCATCTTACACAACTTTTGATTTACTAGCTTGGCGTTTAAGTAATGGAAAATGGTGCAAAAAAAGTTCTAGATCCAACCCAGGCATATCGACATAGGACCATGCAAATTTAATCTTACACTCTGAAAATAATTTATGGAATTCAAGTTTCTCTTCTTCTATCAAAGATGTTGCAAAGAGGAGAATTTTGGGATCTTTTGTTGTAGCTATGTTGACTTCCATGGTTTCCTCTATGAGCATTTCCAATTTTTCTTGAGTCATGGGGAGAAAGTCCAGTCCTCCATCCTTGGATGCCTTGAAAAGGTTTTCACCCACAAATAGGTCCTTTATTTTTACTTTTTTGTCGTCAGAAGGTGCCTTTCGGTTTTCACCTAAAGACGTGTCATTTTTTGTTGTATTTTTTATTTTTCATTTTGCGACTAGAGGATAGAACAGTCTCCCCAAAGTAGGTTGCACAATCTAGGTCAATAGAAAATCTAGCTTTGTGATCTCCATTTGGTATGCCCTCACAGAGTCCCATGAATTTTGCAATGGCCTCATCATTCTGAAATATGTCCATAACTGATAGGCCTTTTTAGGAAAAATCTAGGTTAGTAGGATAATGCATAAATAAACAAAAATCAAAGTAAATAATGAAGCACAAAGGAGGAAAAACATGAAAACAAAGAGAGATATCACCTAATGTCTTCAACCTCCATGATTTACCTCCATTACACCTTCTCTATTTGCTGAAATATGTAGTTTTCCCTCATATTTTGTGTGAGAAATCTATGACTATGCCAAGACCTAAGCAAAATGTTGAAGGATTTGATATAAAATGCAATACTATGTAACTATGCAACTAGTAAGCAACTATGAAATATGCCTAAAGTATGCCAAAATGCCAAAAGATGTGAAGTATGCCTAATACAAGATTACAAGAGCTAAGATGTCATGAGATTGCAAGAGCATGAGATGTGCAAATGAGACCAAAATAGCCATTTTATAGAAAATGTAATTTTGAATGAATGGCCAAGATTGAAGATTGACAAATGCCCTAGAATCAATGGACAAGATTCAATGTGACAACCCACAATTAGGGTTAGGGAAACATTAGGGTAAATTTGAAATGAGTGGACAAGATTTAATTTGAGAAAATCAAATCAAGAGACAATATTGCATGTGACAAGGAGATAAGAATGACACAGAAAAAGAGAGCTGGAAAATAAAACAATATTAGAAATTACTTGATTTATGGAGGAAAATTGCTATTTTGAATTAAAAAATAATTTAATTCAAAAAGGTGGGGCCATGTGACAATAAATAATTAATTTGAATTATTTACTAAAAGAGGGAAAATTAGAAAGTGCAACCATTTTAAATAAATAATTTAAAATACCAAGGTGGACAATAATTAAATAAATTAAAGAATTTATTTAATTATGAGAATACATGTAGGAATTAATGACGTATTTAAATAAATAAATATAATTTATTTATTTAACTAATCAAGAGAAAATAATGGACAAAGATAATTAAATAAATTAAGAAATTTATTTAATTATGGAGAGACATTAGACAATTAGTGATGCATTTAAATAAATAAATATAATTTATTTATTTAAATAATCAAGAAGAATAAAAGACATGAATTAATTAAGTAATTAAAAATTATTTAATTAATAGTTGAAAGTGGACCAAAGGACATAATTATGCTAGGAAGAAATATGGTGACAATAGAGCTTGCAGACCTAGGTCATTTTTATGTATCTACATTTAACATGTACTCTATAAGCAATCCCACCATGAGAGATTATGGATTTGAAGTTTGATAAGATAGGCTCTAATCCTGTTAGATGAATTAGCTTAAGATTAAAGAATACATTATTTCCCAATAATTTCCCTTAGCTCCAATAAATCTTGAATGTTATTAATATTCTCTTTGAAAAAAAATTCCTTCACACCCCATATTAATTAAATTATTTGCAAGAGTATTGTCTTCCTGGTAAATATGAGAGATCTGGAAGTCATCAAATTCATCTAAAAATTTCCAAACAATCTATAAAACATACTGAGTCATAGACCAATTGAAGCAAGTTCTTTCTTTGCAAGCATTTACCACTATCAAAGAATCACCTTCAATATGAATTGATTTTATTTGAAGTTGTCTTGCAAGAAGTAGTCCATGAAGGAGGGCCATTGACTCCACCATATTATTAGTCCCTGGTGGTAGGTTTATTGATCTGGTTTCCTTAACAATACCTCTTTCATTCCTAATGCAAACGCCTACTCCTGAAGAACCAAGATTTCCTCTAGATGCCCCGTCGAAGTTCAATTTATAGAAGCCTTCCATTGGTGGAAACCATTTAATTGATCTCCTATCCACTTTTGCATTATGAGGTTGTTTTAGGCTTCCTTTAAAAGGAAGCATTTTATCCTTCCAATTCTTTAGTATGTTATTATCCCATGCCGAAAACATTTCCCCCACAGTTTTATGATCTTGAACCCAGGTATTTACTACTTCTAAAATTGATTTTTCAATCAAAGCATGAATAGAATGGATGGAGGATGAAGTTTTTCTAAAAATGCATTTATTCCTTTCCCACCATATGGCCCATACAACCAATGTTGGGATAGCTTGCCAAATGCACACAAAAAAAGAAAACTTGTATAACACAGCCCAGGTAGAAAAAAGTTGTCAGACTAAATTCGATAGTGGAGCAAAGTAATTCATTTTTTCCAAAATAAAAAGCCAACAAGATTGAGCAAAAGAACATTGAAAAAACAAGTGATCATGATCCTCAAAAGTTTGGTTACATAATACACAATTGAAAGGCTTCACAATTCCTAATTTAACCATCTGATCACTTGTTAGAGCTCTTTTTTCTCAACACTAACCATGCAAAACTATCTACTTTTGGAAGGACCACACTATTCCAGCAAATTGAGAATGATTTCTAAGATTGTATGGAGTCACCCCTATTGAGGATTTCCTTTTACCTTTGCTTAATTGAATAAGAACCATTTTTGGATGGTGCCCATATTAGTCAATTAGCTTTCCCTGATAAGAATGTTGTTCTACTATCCAAAATCTATGTCAATAAATCTTTTTGACCTTTCGGTATTTGCAAAGAAGAAAAGTATTTCCAAACCACCCTCCCTAATGGGGACTCAACTGAGTTAACATATTCTATTAATCTTGTCCCCCAAATCTGAGAAAAGATCAAAATGGCTGATTGCAACTCTTGACAATCTCTCAAGGGGGGATGCCCATTCCAAGAGTCATTCCAAAAATTAACTTCATCTCCCTTATTAACCTCCTAGGAAATATACGATGTAACCACCTTTATGCATGAGATCATGAAATTCCACATGGCTGAACCTTTAGGTGGATTATAAACTATGAAAATTCTCTTAGGATCTTGACTGTCGGGTATGTGCAGGATCATCATGGAAAAAACAGGCCCTTAAGTGGCAAAAAATTCAAAAAAATCAGAGTTAGGCAACTTGATGTAAAAATTTGAATAATTTATCTATATTATTTCAAAAATATGTAAGAATAGAATCTATAGCAAATTTAATGTAGTTTCTAAACTACTAGGTTTATTTAAAAAAAATCTATTTGGTGAAAATTTGAAATTTGATTAGTAGTACTTAAATTTGTGGAAAAATAAGAAGTAGGTGTTTGTTTGACCACCCTAACCACAATAAAATGATAATATTTTTAATAATATTTTAGATATAAGTAGAGGACTCATGTCCCGATGTGATGCATATTTTTTTATAATTTTTTTCCAAATAAATAATTAATTATGATTTTTTTATTACAACTTTTAAAAAATATAAAAACTCGTATGTCTAACCACCTTAACTTGATCAAAACTTCATGAAATTCATTTTTTTTTAATCCTATAGTATGTGACATATATAATGTGACACATGTTTTGGATTCAAAATATTTGATACCATTTGAAAGCTATAGATATTTTTCAATCAACCTATCAATCAGGATTTTAGTCGTAATTCAAATAGAAAATGAATAATAATTATTTATTAAATTCAAAGTAAAGCATAATTTATATTGGTGGAAAGTTGAGAATATCCTTTAAAAACCATTTTCGTTTCATCAATTTTGGGTAAAAAAAAGGTCGTCAACCACATACCCATCATATCACCACTTTTTGGCCCATCATGATCCTGCACATACCCTGTCAAGATATTTGGCCTTCATCAAGGAACACCATTTGGACTCTGACTTGGTATACATTTTCCAAATAAGTTTACCACCAAAAGCCTAATTTCGTTTGGAGATGTCATGCAAACCACTCCTCCTTTGAGTTTTTCTGATACCATACTGTCCAAAGAGATTAAAGGGATTTTTTTGGCGTCATTCATATTCCCTTTCCAAAGGAAACTTCTTATAATCTACTGAATTTGGTCAACTACTATGTTGGGGGCCCTTAAAACTTAAAATAATTAGGTAATGCAGAAAGCATTGATTTTATCAATAGAATTTGACATGAAAAGGACAACCACCAAGCTTTCCTGGCACAAATTCTTTGCTTAATTCTCTCAATGACTTTAGACCAATAAGTTGGTTTATTAGCCCCCATGAAAAATGGAATTCATAAATACTTACAAGGAAGATCTACCACTTGGAATCCCAATATTCTAATAATTTTTCTTTTTATAGCAACTTTAGAGTTGAACACAGATTTTTGACTTTTGAGCATTTATCCTATTACCTAACACCGGTGAATATTTATCCAAGACCTTTTTTATTTTCTTTGCTTCTGAAAGAGATGCTTTCCCATATAATAAGGTGTCATCTACAAATAAATTATGAGTAACTGACACATTTGTTTGGGGGATAATAATTCCTTTCCATAGGCACTTGGAATGCTTCTCCTTTGTAGCCCTATTCAATGCCTCTGCCATGATTATGAAGAGAAATGGTGACAAAGGGTCACCTTGTCTTACACCTTATGTTGCTTTAAATAACCCACAGGGAGAACCATTGATTATCACTAAGAAATGTGCACTTGAAAGGCATGACAATATCCACTTGTGCCATTTCTTAGAAAAACCAAACTTATCCAATACTTTGATAAGAAATTCCCAATCCACTCTATTATAAGCTTTCATCATGTCCAATTTTACAATAAAAGATGGCAATTGATTTGATTTGATAGAATGAAGCTCCTCATGTGCCACCAGTGCCCCTTCTATAGTCTCTCTTCCAGGAACAAAATTTCCTTGTTCTGAAGAAATGACTTTTGGGATGAGAGGTTGTAGTCTCAAATAAATCACTTTTGTGAAGATCTTGTAAACTATATTACAGAGTGAAATGGGTTTGAATTCTGCAAAAATTTTAGGCTACAAGCCATTTAATTATCTATATTTCCAATTCTTTGAAGTAATATGCCTCAAGATAAATGTCAATCCAAAAAACATTTGCAATGGCTCTATCATGTGTTGATGAAGTGCAAATGCAATAATTGTTAATTTGGTTTAGCTTTTCAATTAAATTTAATTATTCTTTTGACAAAATTAAATTTAAAACATGTAAATTAAGGTAAGATAACAAGATGAAGATCCTTGGTAGATTATGCAATACTTTTTGTATTAAATGTTTGAACTATTGGCTCGTGTTTCAACATAGTAGGATGCAGAACCAAGGTCCAATTTTTTCTATAAATTCAACTAGAATTACTAATGAAGTGCATCATAATCTTGATTAAAGCTCTCGTTCAAAAATTGTTATGGAATTTGATACACCAATTTTTCTAACCAGTCCTCGATGATAATTAGCCTTCCTAGGAGAAAGTACTAGCCAAAGACTAATTAGATTTTTAGGTTACGCAACAAATGGACTATAGTATTTATCAAGATGGTGTTGGGCTTTGAATTTGTAAAAGCTACATATAGATATCAGGTGAACACTGATATTTATTCATGGTTTGTGGCTTCTTTACTAGACATTGGAGTTTTACAAGTTGATGTGTTGTTCCTGGTGAGTTTGATGGTTAAACATGACTATCTAGGAGGCCAAGAGGATGTTTTGGTTTTTGCTAACATTGAAGTAGGAATCCTTGCACCATTAAGGGATATTCCATACTTCTTAACTGAAGGAGTTTTTGTAACTTGGCATCCTTTTGTGTCAAATTTCTACAATTTCACTTTATTGGGACATCATTAGCTTGCATTGTGGGATATGATTTTTTGAAGAATGAAGTTTTATCATAATTTTAATAAATGTATGTGATTATTGCATTCTGATACTAGTAGGATTTTTTTACTCAATAAATTTCTTATGTACATTTTGTAAGCACCTTTATATGTGGTAAATTATCAAAGATATAAATTTTGACATGTATACATTTTTATTATTTCTATTAATATTAGTTTTATATTATTACATCTTTATTCTATGTTATTTTTAATGTAACAATTCAATAATTATCTTGTTTTTTTCTTTTTATTGCTTTTTGCAATTTCATGAGATTATTGTTCATTAAAGAAAATGTGGTTGTGGAACCACAAATTAATGTCACATGTACTTTCATTATTTCTAATCCAAAGCGATCAAAATTTTTTGATTTGATAACTTGATACAGAAAATTGCATGGCGTACTATACATGATGATGTCATGAATCCAATTATCAATCAAAATAAGATTTGTAAATAGATTTCATATGCTCACTTAAAAGTACTTTTTTGCATGTATTGAAAATAAATCACTTAATATAGTTCCTCCCACTTAGAAAACCTTTTTCCCTAATTTGCAAGGTAAAATTCACCAAGAAAGAGGGAAGCCATGAAAATGGGTGAAAGTATGGCACGCGTTTTCTTTTATTGATTTCTACAATTTCACAAGATTATTGTTCATTGAAAAAAATGTGGTTGTAGAATCGTGGATTAACACCATATGTAGTTTCATGATGTTATTAATATAATTTGTTAGTGGGAAATCTTTAAAAGATAAGAAATAATTTCCTCTTCTAATTCGAAGCGAACAAAATATATTTATTTGATAACTTGATATTTAAGACTACATGTGTTGTACATGATGATGTCATGAATCTGGTTATCAATCAAAATAATTTTTTTAATAGATTTCATATCATTTGAGCAATTATTTCTTTTCAACTTGATGTACAGTCTACATGTAGCCAAACATAAATCAAAATGACATTGTAAGTGGCTCTCACACAATTAAATTTGGTTACTTGATTGGCACAAAAAAATGAAATTATACCTCGCACGACTCATGAGTAAATGTCATAGCCCATAAATAGGGATGATGAGCTTAACTAAAATCATTCTTAAAATTACATAACATGGTTTTACTTTTGAGTGCAATTTTTTGAATTCTGATAAGTGTTTCCATTTTACAAGGTTAATAAGGAATAAGACGATGTTGTGGAATTATTGGGGATACTCTAAATTATCCTACCTCTGGTTATGTAGTTATAGAGTAAAAGAGAGACCAATTTCCTTGAAGTTCAAAATGGACAGAATTGGAAATAAGTTGATCTGGTTCACTTGGCCATTGAGCCAAGTTTTAAACTAGAATGAGGAGCTCTGATGCAGATAAGTGCTTTTGTAGAGAGTGTGGCCACATAAGTATTTTAATCTTGTTTGCATTGAAAGCCATCAATTTTCATACTCCATTTTGATAAAGGCCCTCAAAGAGGAATTATGGAATTTCAAATTCATTATGTGCTATCTTGGTGCCTTGGAGGTACCTGTAGAGGGTGGTAGAAGATTTACTACCCCTTATCTTCTACATAATTCCAATTGGTAACCAGGATAGGTACATTTTCTATATTCATGGCTCCCTTTTTCCCAACATGGTAGGTAAAACCTATGGATTTGCAAAGTCATTTTGGGTTGTTCTAGTGGGTCAAATTGAGCATATTATGCAATATATTTTTATTAAATGTTTTAACTATCAGCTCATGCTTCACCATAGTGGGATATAGAACCAAGGTACAATTTTTTCTATAAATGTAGAAACATAGTGGTGGCTTGGAGCTATCATGTGAAATCCTAAGATCCCAAGCATGGTTAGCAAGCCCTATGGTATGAGAATATGATTTGCATCCCATAACACCACTACCAACTTAGAATCAATTATGTTTGATGTAAAGTGATATATGTCATTTATACAAGATCTTGCATGCTCTACTCATCTTTAAAAAGCTATGTAACATTGTAATTCAATTGTAATAAAATTAAAATAAATGGTTGTGTTATTCTTCGTTATTCATTTATAGTAAATAATTATTTTGTGTGTTTAGTGTCTATTCAAATTACAAGTAATTAGAATTAATGTTACTAGAACTTGCACCTAAAGGAGGTTCAATGATTACGCTAATACAAAACTATATGTATGTTAATATGTTACAGAGTATGTTTTTGCACATGGATAGGCTGCAAGTTGAAATTTCTAGTTGCATGTGGTTGGATTAAACAATTAATAATAAGTGCTAAATAATGGAATGAAATAAACTTAGACAAATCTAGATTTTTTCCTTCAATAAATTAAGTATTATCTAATTATGAAATATTTGCATGCAAATTTAAAAAATAAAGCCATACAAATAAATAAATAAATTGTCATCCACTTGACAAAAAACACTAAAAATGGAATAGAATGTTCCCATCCAATTGTCAAATCAATGTTTATTTGGATTTTATGTGATAAGTGAGATTTTGGAGGCTTTTACCTAATATTTTGGAGGCTTTTACCATTAAATGGCAATTGGTTTACCATTAAACAACACTCTTTCTAGGGTTTGGTAAAATGTTGTCACTCTTGCTATGGCTTTCTAAAATGTTGCTTTATATGTGAATTTAGGTTCAAAATCCCTAAAAAACCCTACCTAGTTTGTTCTGCCCTACACTTTATTAATTATTTCTAATTTTTCATTGACCTGCTCCCCCAATTCCCAATTTCATTACTCATTTTATTAAGTCCTTTGCAATGTTAAGTTACAGGTCCCTTAATCCTCTCCTAGAGCTAACTTAAGAAGAATATTTTGCATGTGCCTAATTAAATGGCTTAAGTGAGCCCACAATTAATCTATGGTTCCCATTTCTTATTATGCCTTTTTCACTAATCTATATGAAGTATTTTATTAAGGAATAGAACACCCGTGGAACTGTAGAAGATTTCACACTTGACTCTTTTTTACTGGTTTCCTTTCGGCATGATTTCGCAAGTCCACCTATAGTTTTATAAAGGTTAAGCTAATTTTCATCGAATCATGGAAAGGGGACAGGTTTCAATGTCATATTTTTTAAAAGGATTCCATGGGTTCGCAGGATGATTCAAGATCTATATGTGATTCACAAAATCATGGAATATTTGAATGACACCAGTACCTCTTGCCAAAAATGATCAATTATAGAAGGTGCACAAATGCAAGATAATTGTTTAATTGATTTCTAAGTGTCTATACAGAATTGAAATGTAATAATTATGTAGCCTAGAGGTAACATGTTTCATTCACTTTAATATTTGAGAAAAAGAAAAAAATAAGTGAACTTTCTACTGCTAAGTGATTATTTTTAAGTGAGAGGGTCAATGCAAAGGAAGATTTCTCATTGCAGTGCATCAAGGATATTTTGGGTTCCAACACAGCCAATCCACACATTTCAATATCTTTGTATTAATCTTTCCAAGAATCAAAATCTAGGTAAGTGAAAGACAAAAATCCTATGTTTCATCATTTTTTAATGTTTTAATCTTGGGGTTTAGGGTTGAGAACTTGATAAACTTAAGAAAAATTAAGGACTTAAGAGGTACTTCACATTGTACAAGCATGTCTACCACCACTACCAAACCATTTTTGGGAAATGCAAAGCAAAATTAAATAGAAAAATAGATTATGATGGAGTGCGTAAAACCCCATATTTCACGAATGAATACCATGATATTTATGATCCTCAAATCTATGGTAGGCTTACCTCAGAACTTAGATTTTCATGTGAGAATAAAGTTGCAAAGAAAATGAAAAATAGTAAAATAATGCCAACTAATAGTATCAATGCATCATGGGTAGCTAGATTGGGGTACATGATGTTACATGAGGTTTTCCCTTGCCCAAAATATATCATGGTCTGCACCCATAATTATGATGGTTAAAAAGAGTAATTGTTATAAAGATAGAAAAGAAAACATTGTATACATTACTTTAGAATAATTTGGAAATGTGTTGGGGTTTACAATTGAAGAATTTAGAAACATCCACATTGACCTAGAAAGGCTTGCTAGTGATTATGAAGCATTCAATGAAGGGGATAAAAATACGTTTCTAAATTAAAATAGTTCAAGGTAATCATATTAGCTTATTCAAAAATAATCATAATCCTCCTTATGATTTGGGAATTTTTAGACCATGGGTTCAGGATACTATTTTCATGCTAGCATTTTTCCTCAATTGTATAGCAACTGGGAAGTGGGTGCAAGCCTCCTTGAAATGGTATTTAATATCCACTATGGTAAGTGTCCTATCAAATATAACTTTCTTGAGTTCATTGTAGAATCAATGCATAAACAATTTTCAATGATTAAAGGAGGTTCCACTAAGACATTTAGGTTCAAAACCTACTTGTGCTATTTTTTTCTATTCAAATTTAGTGGATTTTTTCTATAAAAAATGCTTTGGATTTAGCCATACATGAATGCTGAAGAAAAAAATTGGCTCCAATATATGATTGGACCATTAAGATAAGGATGCATGATTCTCAAAGGAACTACAATCAATTTTTAGACTAATTTTTGGCTCCATTGTATGAAGCAATTACAAATACTCCAATGCCTAGATTTCCTATGTCTTGTAGAAATTACATTCAACCATGAAAAAAAATACAATTGGCTGATTGGTACTTAATAGAAGAATATAATGTGCTAAGATTTTATGGATCAAGAGTAGAGTCATAAAAACTTCCAATACATTTGATAGAAAGGATTTTTGCATTCGAATATGTATGAAAAATGGAGAGTACTGATCAACTATACTTTGTTAGTCAGAAAAAGAAGAGCATATTTCCTTCTTTACCCTTTTCACATGGAGGGTTCACATTCGAGAGAAAAGAATTTAGTGTTGTAAATGAAATTTAAAAAAAAAAAAAATTGATGTTGTCTCGCATTGACAGTATGATCCATGTGACACCATTGAATCAAGGATGGTGGCCAATAATATTTTTGCAAGTAGAATTCAACATCAAAGTAAACCCTTGCTTGAAAACTTGAAAAACAAGGATTCTTGGATGAGTTCAAAATAGAAATGGAGAAAATTATTATTGAGAATGGTATTTCTTTTGAAAATTTGTCAACAAAAATTATGGCATTGCACTAATAGAGAGAAGCAGAGAGGAAAATCAAGAGGTATGATAAATTTTATGAAAAAAGTGATCAACCATCTACTAAAGTAAAAATACCAGATTCTCTAAAAATGGCTTGTAGAGAAAAATTGGACACAATAAAAATTATTGCCATTTGGTCTATGAGGAAGTATCTAGGTGAACCAAAAACTAGTGTGATGTTTCAAGAGATCGAAGAAGATTGGAAAAGTTTAGCAATTTTTGGAATAAATATCATCCCTCTAAAGCTAAAGAAAAAGATGATGAATTTGATGATGATAGGGAAGAACAAATTGTACAATATAGTTTAAGTGAGACCACAAAACAAACATATACTTCAAGAGTAGTCATAGCCAAAAAAATGGGTTATGAACGTGGTGGTTTAGGGTCCAAAAGATAAGGCATTTGGGTGCCAATAGAGGCAGGCCATAGAAAACCTAGTGATTTGCAAGGAATTGGAGCTAATAAAAAACCCCAAGGGTAGAGAAGGACAACTAAAACAATTTATTTTGTTACAACTTTGGTTCCTAATCTTCATGGTCAGATACAATCACAACCATAACATGCTCGTGGTGGAGAATCTAGTTCAACTGGAACTATCACTAGTGGCGATGGTATGGGTAGTAGTACTAGTAGTGTTAAACATGTGTTGCAACAATAAATTGCACAAAAGAGGCCAACAATACAAGATACTGCATAGACCCAGTGATCAAGGAATTTTTAAGAAGCAAAGGATTATGATAGGTCAAAGTCCAACTACCAATACCACTACCACTACCTTAAATTACACCCCAAAGGAGTTATTTCTAGGCACTCCTCTAGTTAGTGTGACTACAACAACAATGGCTAATCCTCAACCTCAAGCCCAGTCTCAAATAATTGGATATGTTCCCATCACTGCAATTACTCCTTTTCTATTCAAGCATTCTATTATGTTTGTGACCCTCGATTTTTATTACAATGATGAGTTAAAAAAGAAATCAGAAATGTATAAAAATAAAGGAAGAAACTAATAAAGAGTACATCTACTGTAACTTTAGATCCTACAACAACTAGGGTATTACCCACATTTGACCCAAATACAAAAATTATGGAGTGCATGTTTGTTGTTCCCACAATTCAAAATAAACCAGAGAATCAAATGGATTGCTCTAACTTTTAGGTGAGAAATTTCTAATTGGATTATTTTGGATAAAAAATTCTGACAAAATTAATGTATCAAAAATGAACAATGAATTGTTATACACATGATTCGAATTAAAAATCCAAAGACAATACCTAGCGCACAACCTATTGTATTGTGAGATTTTTCAAAAGAACAACAAACTCAAAAGGAGTTGTATGCAGCTCAAAAACTAAATTATTTACATTCAAAACTCAAATATGTACATATCAAAAGGAATTCCAATAGTCATCACATTGTCTGGAATTTGAAATTACTAAACTAAAGCAACAAAATGTAAAACTTTCAAAAAAACTTGTGTTATTTTCTACTCAACTTGGCAAGGTCATAACTCCTAGCCCAGTGGTCGAAATCTAAACTTATCTACCTCATTGGAAAGGTCTCAAAGAGATCTAATTTTTGTCTCTTAAATCCAATGCCTAGAAAATTCAATTTAAGGGACTAATGACACTTCTGACCCCAAATTATGCTCTGAAGACCTAAAATGTGATTTACTAAAATGCAGAAAATACCAAAAAAATTGAATTTTATTTATTTTCCATCTTTGCTTGAACTAACACCTTTGAATCACCCCTAGGATTTTCTAGATCATTCCTCCCCCCTTGGAAGGTAATGGGCCCCATTGCATTCAATTGCTATAGCAGATGAGGAAATTGGATTTGAATATGTTGCTAAGTTAACCACTTACCTTGGTGAGAAAGATGACTTGCTCGAACCACACAATAGAGATGTAAGAGCTAAAGATTAGCTCAATACCCAAGACCACCTACAAAAACAAGGAAAACCTTCTACAAGAGAGTATGCAATAATATGAGTTTACTTGATATTAAGACCTATCAAATGATGAGGTATGAAGTATGATACAAATGAGTACAATGACCTTCCTTATATAGGCAAGATTGAGATGCAGGATTGAACATGATGTCAACATGTGTCATAATCCTATGACATGTGACAACTAACTACCTAGGATAATGTGAAGTCTAGATAATACTTCTAGAAGGAATCTTATATCCTAAGCAAATATGTGAATAAGGGTCAAGGCCCCATTATAACCTATCACCTAGTAAATGATACCTAGGAACATAATTAAATTCCTAACTTATGTAAGTGTAATCAAATAATTAATTACACCAACAAGAGGTGGATTCACTAAGTTTTGAGATTCTTCACAAATACTTCAGTGACATGATCACTTTGTAATGGAATAGTGGTTTGTGGATTCAATTATGTAGCATGCATGTGTTTAGTGTCCTATGAAATTTCCAACAAAGGATGAAAATAAGGTTTCAACAACTCCACATTGAAAACTAGATCAAACCCTAGAATTGATGGAAAATTAAGCTCAAAAGCATTTTCACCAACTTTTTTGATAATGGTATATGGGCCATAGCAAAGAGGACGAAGTTTCTTGTTTGGTCCTTGAAAATGCTCCTTCTGAAGATGTAACCACACCTTGTCCCCAACATGAAATTAATAAGGATTTCTATGTTGATCATGTCTATATTCCTTATACTTCTTATTGTTGTTCTCCAAGATCTCATGAACCTATTGGTATAGGTTTCTGATCTTATCAATGAACTTTGTTGCTTTGTCTACCTCCTTCTTAGCATTTGGTGAAATTTCAAGTTGTAGTATAGGTAGTGTTATATCCATAGGTGCTAATGGTATTGGTTGATGCCCAAGACACACCTCAAATGGATGGTTCCCTATAGAAATATGGAGTGCACGATTGTAGTTGTGTTGGACATCAGGTGGACTCTCATCCCATGTTTGAGGATGCTTTGAATGATACATTCATAAGATGTGAATGATCATCTAATTTACCACATCCATCTGTCCATTTGTTTGAGAATGGAATGTTGTAGACTTCGTCAACTTTGTGTCCATCTTAGCCCATAGTGAAGACCAAAAATTGTTGATGAATCTACTATCATTATCAGAAAAATTATTTCTGGCTAACCAAAATGAACCCAAACATGTTTAAAAAAAGAGCTTAGTGGTCTCTTCTATAGAAATCATCTTCTTACATGCCACCATGATAGCCATTTTGGAAAACCTGTCTACCACCACATATACACAATCATGACCTTATTTGGTAGTTGGAATCTTAGACATAAAGTCCATTGAAACTAACTTCCATGGTTTATCAGGGATAGGTAGGGGTAAGTGTAGGCCTATTTTACAATTTATAGTATTTATAATTGCACAGGCTACAAAAACTTGAATATATGAAATGACATCATGTTTCAGTTTTGACCAACAAAAGTATTTTTGAATGACAACAGTGGTCTTACCAATGCCAAAATAGCTTGAAACACGACTATAGAGTGCTTCCCATATCATATTTTTGCATTATTTAGTGGGAAAAAATATGTGACCAACATGACAAAGCATCCCATCTTGCAAGTGAGAATCAGGGACATACTTGCCTTCTACCAATTTGTTGTAAATGTCAAAAAAATCTGGGTCATTCCATATAATTAGGGTCAATCTGTTGTTTGATGACAAGATGAATCGAACACCATTACATCAAAGTTGCAATTGGAGGCTTGCTCAAATAATCTGCCACTTTATTATTTATCCCCTTCTTATAACAAATGTTGAGATGAAATTGTTGTAGATAAGCAGACCATCTTTGATTCCTATCATTTTGCAACTTCCCTTGTGTCTACAAAAATTGAAGGGGTTTGTGAACTATATGTATAAGTCTCCTTTCCCAAAATGTAATGTTTCCACTATTTGCAGGCATGAACGATGGCATATAACTCCTTGTCATATGTGGGGTATCTATGGAAAGTATTAGAAAAATTCTCACTATAGTAGGCAACCGAATGTCCATGTTACATGAGTACAACACCAAGGGCATACTCAGATACATTTGTTTCTATTTTAAAGGATTGATGCAAGTCTCAAAGGGATAAAACTATTGTTCAGCATAGTCTTCTCTTTAATTCCTCAATTTCCCATTGCTTTGCATCTATCCATCAAATTTTTCTTGTGGTCCACCCCTTAATGATTGATTTAGAGGCCATGGCAAATGTGAGAAACCAAAAACAAACTTGCAATAGAAGTTTTCCAGACCTAAGAAATTGTGAAGCTCCATCAAATTTTTAGGAGATGGAAAGTCCTTGATAGCTTGAATCTTTGTAGGGTCGACATGAACACCCTCACTATCAATAATGAAACCCAAGTATTATATTCTTTGCATACCATGTTGAAGGAAAAAATTTCTATGTTGGCATAGAGTTTGTGTTTTTGTAGAGTTGAAAGCACTTGTTCAACATGTTGCAAATGCTTAGTCCATGTTTTGCTAAAGATGATTATGTCATCTAGATACACAACCACAAAAGATTTAATGAATGGCATGAGCACATCATTCGTCGGCCTCATGAAAGTGGTAGGAGTGTTGGTTAGCCCAAAAGGCATGACCAACCATTTAAACAAGCCTTCCTTAGATTTAAAAGTAGTCTTCCACACATCTGATGGGTCAATTGTTACTTGGTGATATCCATATTTCAAGTCAATTTTGGTGAATAACTTAGCCCCTCTAAGCTGGTCCAAGAGATCATAAATCTAAGGAATTGGGTTATATGTTTTTCACAGTGATTTTATTTAATTCCCAATAATCAAAACATAATCACCACATTCTATCTTTCTTCTTAGTAAGAATAATAGGGCTGCCACATGGTGAAGCACTTGGACGACTGTGTCCTTTCTAAATTATCTCTTGAATTTTCCTCTTGATTTCATCATTCTCCAAGATTGACCTCCTATACACTGGCTCATTTGGTATTGGTGTCTCTGGAACTAGATCAATATAATGCTTGACTTGACAATGAATTGGAACCCCTACTAGTGAATTAAACACAGTATTATATTTCTTTAATATTTGATCCATTTTATTTTGTTGGTATGTTGTTGTGGAAACTTTAGCATGTGTATTTAAAATGACTACTTTTTTTTCCTTAAAATGAACCATAAGCAATGCAAAAGCTCCAATTTGACCAATCAAACATTTACACTGTTTTGCACTAATCAAAGATGCAGATTGTTTAGGACATATGTCTAGTATACTTTGTGTGGTATGGACTCATATAAACCATAGCATTGATACATGTATGGTTTCTTCATCAAGACATCACATACATCTAAAGGTGCTACATCATAGATTATTTCATCCTTGAATGGATTTATTGTATATGATAGACAAAGACCATTTATTTAATTGAATATCTTGTCCTTGACTTACCCATCACACGGAATATGGTTGTGGATGTTTTTTTGTTTTCAAATTTAGTCTCTTGAATGTCTCCACAAAAATCAAATTCTTATAGTTACCACTATCAACAATAAAATGTAGATCCTTTCCACCAACCCACATTTGTGAATGGAACCATCATTCTTCATCCTCACAAGGAAATATTTTAGTAGTTGCAATAGTGGCATATGGGTTTGCCTCTATGATCTATTCATTATCATTTAGTTCAAAAGGGTCTATTGGTAGTGATTCAAGCTCATCTCCCTCTTCATGTGTCTCTATCATCAAATTCTTAATGGTTCTACAATATTTGGTTTTATGAGATGAACACTTATGTATTTGACACCATATGCCTGTATCTTTTGTCTTCTTGGTACCCCATGTCTTCTTTATTGTTGGTGAATTCGAGGGACATTCTCTGGCTACTGGCTTCCTTGAAAATTTATTACTACCTTTACCCTTTGATTTATTATTTACAAGAAATATTTCTTACCTTTTTTTGAATTTCTCTTCAATTTTATGGTATATTAAGCAATCGCTACTCTTTCAATATTGAAAAAAATCATCTTAGTCTACATATATATATGAAGTCTACTATGATACTTCAACATGCAATGCTTCTCATAATCCTTGATGCCAAGTTTTGTTGTTAGAGAATAGAAGGTATTGGTGTAATCTTGTACAAATTGATCTTTCTTTTGTCAAAGCAACTACCACTACATTTTATTTTTTCATAAGTATCCTCAGGGAAGTATGCTTCTTTGATGTACTCCACTAATTCTCCCCATATAGGTTTGTTATCAAATTTTAACTCCAATTCTGGTCTGATGAGTATTTCTCTATCTGCTACCTTGATTTCCCATGCTTGTTCCACATGGCTCTTAGCTTTAAGGAGGGAAAAAATTATTTTCTCTGCATCTGAGAAATGATTCATAGAGAAATATCATTCCAATTTTTATAGCCAATCATCAACATCAAATTTTCCTTCAAAATTTGGGATGTCAAAATTTACTTGCACCGTCAATGGAGTGTGTCCACCAAATGGTATTTTTGCCCCGTTTGGTTGTCGGTTACCTTGGTTCTATCAAAATAGATGTGAAAATTGATTCATCATTTCTTCTCTCTTCTTATTTAAATCTTTTTCCATAATCATCTTGATAGGGTTTTATGAAACACCCTGTTCTTCTACCATCTTTGGTCGTGTGCATCTCAAAGGAGGATAATCTAACAAACTTTGTCTTTTCAATCCTAATATTTGATATCCTAACCTCATATGAACTAACATTTAAGATCATTCCAACTCTGATACCACTGATCTAAATTAAAAATCTGAAGACAATACCTAGTGCACAACCTGCAGTATTGTGAGAGTTTTCAAAACAACAACTTGGAAAGAGTTGTATGAAGCTCAAAAACTAAATTATTTACATTTAAAACATAGATATGTACATAGCAAGAGGAATTCCAATAGTCATCACATTGTTTGGAATTTAAAATTATAAAAATAAAACAATAAAACATAAAATTTTCAAAACATGTGTTATTTTCTACCCCAACTTGGCAGGGTCATAACTCCTAGCCCAGTGGTCGAAATCTGAACTTCTCTACCTCATCGAAAAGGTATTGAAGAGATATAATTTCAGTACCTTAAATCCAAATCCTATGGAACATTCGATTTAAGGTACTAATGACACTTGTGACCCCAAATCCTACTCTGAAGACCTCTAAAAATGTGATTTACTAAAATGTAGAAAATACCAAAAAAAATTGAATGTTTAGTATTTTCCATCTCTGCTTGAATTGACACCTTTCAATCACCCCTAGGTTGTTCTATATCAACACTCATTTCTAAAGAAATAGAGAGAAAATAAGGTTACATATTCAAATAGAAAAGTTACAAGTAGGCATAGTAAATGAGAAAGAAAAGAGGAATGCAATAGATAACAAGAGCAATGAATTAGAAAAAGGAATTAAAAAAATTGCCTCTACATTTACAAGAAAAGAGGATAAACAAACAGAGGTGGAATTGAATGAACTAAAGAAAAGGTTATATGAGAGAAAAAATTAATATGATGATGTAAAATCCACTTTAGAAAATTAAAATGAAACCTTGCAAAAGAAAAAATTTGGAACAAAAATTGGAGGAAGAGAGAGAAAAATAGTGAAATATTGGCGACAAAGTTGAGGGAAGAAAAAAAAAGGAAATAAAATCTTGTCAAAATAAGTTAACTATGTTTTGTAGAGAAACAATGAGGCATATGAAATAATACATAGGATTGATCATTTGTGTGAATTGTTTCAATTGATTTATGATCCGATAGTACATAATAGGAAGCTCAAGAAATATGTAATGGACAACAAAAATGTGATTTCAAGGGAGAAAATTTCAAATCAAAATTTACAAATAGTCTACAAAGCCAGTGACAATGAATTGATATCAAAAGGAACTAATGACTAGATTGATGCCTCAATGAAGGTGTCATCTATCATTCAAAAGTGTTTGATAATTTATGTGAAATAGAGGAATTTTGGGATCGGGCTACAAAAAAAGATGAAGCTGGATAAAGAGGTAAGGAACTTGACAGAGCTTGGTTTTCCAAAGGCTTTTGAAACAACTAAGTGATTCATAGGAAATTATGATTTTAGAAAGAAGTTGGAGGATACAAGGAAGCCAATTTAAGCATGAAAATTAGGGTTTTTTTGCCCCAATTTAGCCATCAAACTAGGGTTTTGTGCTCCCGGCACAGTTTTTTCCCAACCAAAGCTCATTTCACATCTTTTTTTTGCATTTTGGCATATTTTCAACATCCTGGAGCCCTTTTGGACCCATCGGGCAACTTGTCTTTTTTTTTTAGAAATCACCCAAAAATCCAAATTTTCGTCTGATCTCTCGAGGGGCAGTATACCAATGTAATTCTTCTCACTCGGGCAGTAGTGGGGCATTTGAAAAAATCATAAAAAATTTCAATTTTGATCTTGGCAAAGATTATTCTTTGAACCAACACAACAAGTACATTGCTTCAAAGAGGGGAAAAATGTAGACACGTAAATTATCCTGATTGATATCATGCACTCAACTCTGATTCACTAACACTAATTCTTCCTTAATCATTCCTTTACTAACTAATTAATTAAATAATATTTATTTAATTAATTCATCAAAATTCCTCTTTGATTAAATAAATCAACTTTATTTAATTAAATTCTAATAATCCCTCTTTGATTAAATAAATCAATTTTATTTAATCAAGTCCTAATATTCTCTCTTTAATTAAATAAATCAGCTCTATTTAATTAAATCCTAATGTTCTCTCTTTGATTAAATAAATCAACTTTATGTAATCCTAATGTTCTTCATTTAATTGAATAAATCAAATTTATTTAATTAAATTACTAATCTCCCAACTATCCTCTCATTTGATTTAAATAAATATAAATATCTAAATCAAATGTCAAATCAACTAACTTCATCTAAGTTAATTAATCATTAATTAACTTCTAATGTTAATCCTCCATTCCTCTAGCTTTTGCAAGTTGCACATGTAAATCAATTTATTTGATTTATTAATTTCTCTATTTTCATTAAAATGTGGCATATCCTTGGAATATTCCACCTATTTGAAATCTCCTTCCCAAAGGACTTTTGTCCTCCAACTTGGAATTAAAGGAACTTATATCCCCTCTTGCATAAGTCACTTCTTCAAATTCAAATTCCACCTACATGCATTTAACATGCACATTGTTCGAAATGTGCTCCTCCCCTTCAATAGAATGTTCGCAAGTGGCACAATGTCATTGGTTCAAATGTTAATCCCACATTCTTCCTATTCCTCATTCTTCAATCCTTCTCCATTATAAATAGAGGCCTTCTCTATTTGATTTGGCATCCACAATCCATGTAAGATCATTATGCTCATTTGAATCCACAATCATTCACAAGTTTATGCAAGGTTATTATAGTCATTTTGAATTCAAAGTATCCATTTTCATCAACATTTCATGCATGTTAGCATAAGAGTTCATCATTCATAGCAAGGATATTGGTATTTTGCATCAAGGATCAATAAATCATCATCAAGCTTATCAAGGAATTGGGAAAGGGCTACTTTCCACATCAAAGTAGCACCAATTCCCCCATGGGATGCTGGTTTGAGAATTTTGAATAAGATTTCATTAATTTTTATTTGATATTTAATCTTGTTTTCTTATTCTTGTGTTTTGAATGAACTTCATGGGGAATGTTTGGTTTGAACTTGTTTAAGGACTAATGTTTGCTTGTTTGTCCATGTTTGAGCAGGTTTAGCCAAATCATTCTACACAATGATACATTTAAATGTTGGGTGAATCAAACCTCGACAGAATACATACATTATAATTTTCAAGGCGATTATGGCCCTATAATTATCATGGAGTTATCATAGTATTAGCGAAATGGGTCCTCATACACAATTATTTTTTAATGTAATTGGAAAAATGTGTCCTCAAATGTAAATTTTTTTAATGTTATTGGCGAAATGGGTCCTCATACGCAATTATTTGTAAATTTTATTGGTGAAATGGGTCCTCACACATAGTGAACATTTAATGATGTTGGAAAAACATGTCATGATACATAATGTCATTTTAATAGTATTGTCAAATATGTGGGTGATTTAATACATGCTTCTGAGATTCTAGGAAAAAATATTAATTAGTCTATTGGAAAAGCATAGAATTGTATGGTAAAACTATTAATTAAATATGACTCATAAAATAAATCGATGACAAATTGAAATGCAATGGATTGATAATTCATAAAATCCAAGCAATTTTACCAACTTGTTGGTTGTAATATATTTGCCAATTTTGACTTGGCTAATATGAACTATTTGCCAATTGGTGAATATTTTCCACTAAAAATGATTAGCCTTGAATAAAATTCATCATGAGTAGAAGAAAAGTGTGAAAAGATATAAAGAATGGAATAATGATTAGCCTTTCCAATAGCAACAACTTGTCTACTATGTAAATCTCAAATGAATACTAAATCTAGAGTAAACTCAATAGTCTTCCATGTACCATTATGTGTAATTTGTTATATATAGAAAGAAGATTGTTTACAATATTAGGAATATGTAGGACATCATTCAAGCTGCCAGTACCCATGTCAACATCTCATTTAGCACAAATAGTAATGTAAGTATTATTATCCATAAATATCTTAGTTGTAAGGGAAGGCTCAAATGAAAAGAACTAATCTAGTGAACATGTCATGTGATTGAAAGCTATAGAGTCAAGAATTCATCTAAAATACTCATAAAATTTAGTCATAACAGGGATTTAACTTTCATCTTATCACTTCCATTAGAAAAACCTAATGATCCCGAATTTATGGATGATGAGGGTTGTATAGAAGAAGAAGGTGAACTAGAAGACTTTGAAGGCGAGGAAAAATTATGCTCCTAGAGAAGTTTCCTCATTTCTTCTAAATATTTCTTATAACCATTATGTTCACCATGCCCTAGTTTATTGCAATATGCACATTTGAGTTTCTCTTTCTTAGGTTTCTCATCTTTGGAAGAGGTAGCAATCTCAATAGATTTTTCCTTAGTCTTATCTTTCTTCTTACCTTTTCCTTTGAGTTATTGTGCTAACAAAATCTGATTCTTAGTAAGTGCATCAAATAAGATAATATTTTCCTACTCTCTAGTCAATTGATCACAAAATGTCTGAAAAGAAGAGATGTTAAAATATTCACCTATTCTATCCATGATGGAATAAAGTAAAGAACAAAATAAATCAAATGGCCCCTTCAACTTAGACACAATCAAGTATATACATTCCTTATCAGATTTATCTTTTCCATGTTGGTTGGTGTGGTTGTGTTGCTGATATGTGGTTTTCATTGATGTCAACATTATTAGCATTAATTCATTTGAAGCTATATATGTCAAGGATATTGAGAAAATTGTAAAGAAATGAGTTGCAGGTTGTCAGTGGTGAAGTGAAGTTCAATATATCGGTTATTTTTGTACGTTGTTGATTAGAGGTTGTGGACTAAAGGGTTTTTTACTGTGTGTATCTTGTTTATCCATGTCGAGTTTCAGAGATCCACATGAAGATTTGATCGAGTTATCAAGATTTTCATTTTGACAGTTTTTCTTTTTCTTTGTTCGGTTTTCCTAATTAAAGATGAGGCTATTTTAGTTAGTTCAGTTGTTGTGGATTATTCTCTTGTGATAAATGATGCTTGTGGATGCTTCTAGATCATGCTCTATCTTTGTCACACATATGCATTGATTGTTGTGCTCGTGGTTGGCGATTTTCTCTTGTGTGTTCATTTTTTTCTTGTTCTTGGCTGACAAAGTGTTTGTAGTGTGTTGTGGATCTTCGAGGAGAAATTAATTGAAGTGTTTTCATGTTGGAGGTGTTGATTTCGGCCCTCACTAAGTTTTTGCTGACCTTGGTTGATTTGCATTAATAATCTTTAATTTTTTGGGTCAACAGTTTATATTCATTTTATTATTTCTTTGTGGCCGACATGAAGGGATGAAATTTCATGTTGCAGATATATATAAGCGATTGTTCATTTCATTTAAAGTATGTTGAATGTGTGTGTGCTCTAATAATTTTCGAAATCATTCGAAGGTAGAGCAGTGTGTGAAGAAGAGTGAAGAAGAGTGGAGAAGTGTTTATGTGCTTAACTGGAACTGGAATCAGGCATTACTAGATGCTATTTTCTTAGTTCAAAATCTAAATGGTTGTAATTCGAATCTTTTTGTAAGCCAGTGTGTCTTCCTTTGTAATTGAGCAGTGAGCTCTAGGAAGTGTGCCTAAATGCATGTGCATTCCCCATATTTCATTTTATTTATACTTTTAATAGGGTATAATCTTGTGGACTAACCTCCACCGTGGTTTTTCCCCTAATAGGGTTTCCACATAAAAAAAAATCTTGGTATTATGTATGTTTTTATGTGTTGATGACTTATGCTTTCATGGTTAATTATCAGATCTGAGAATAAGGTTAATAAGTTGAATAAGTTTTGACAACTGATCCACCACCCCCCTCTCAGTTGTCTACCCTTGTATTGCCAACAATTGGTATCAGAGCAGGTTCCTTGGAAGCAGTTTAATAGCTTAAGGTGATCCGAGATGGAAAGTTACAAGAAGGATAGTTTGAGATTTAATGGAAAAAAATATTCTTTGTGGAAGACTCAAATGGAGTGCCATCTGATTCACATTCACCACCCCCCTCTCAGATTTCTACCCTTTTATTACCAACAATTGGTATCAGAGCAGGTTCCTTGGGAGAAGTTTAATAGCTTAAGGTGATCCAGGATGGCAAGTTACATGAAGGATAGTTTTAGATTTGATGGAAAAAATTATTCTTTGTGGAAGGCTCGAATGGAGTGCCATCTGAGATGCATTGGTGAAACCTACTGTAGCATTACACGTAATATGTATATTATTCCACAAAATGGTCCTACTACTTCTGCTGAGATCAGATATGTTGAGTATAATATACGGGCTAAGGAAACTTTGTTGAGTGCTTTGATTGATTATGAGATGAAAAATGTTATGGATCTGAAGATTGCTCATGAAATCTGGAAAAAGTTGGAAACCTTGTATGAAGGTGATGCTAATGTGAAAATTATTAAGTTGCAAAGTTTGAAAGGGAAATAGGAAAGGTTGAGAATGGGTGATGATGAGAACATGAATACTTTCATGCAAAGAGTGAATGAACTTGTGTGTGGTATTAGATGTGCTGGTGGAAAGATAGATGAATTTGAGATTGTTGCTAAAGTGCTTAGATCCCTACCTGATTATTACAAAGTCAAAGCTAGTGCTATTGAAGAGCTTCGGATTGTAACAAACATAACTAGAGATATGTTGGTTGGTAAGCTAACTGCTTTTGAGTTGAGCAAATTTGGTGATGTCCTTCCTAAGATTGAATCTGCATTTAAGGGTACTACTTCCAGAAGAGATAGACAGAGATATGATCCAGGTGAAAGTTCATCTAGAAATACATTCAATTATGAGGATGAAATCAGACAGATTAAAGAAGAAGAAAGAGAGCTAGAAGAGTTGGAAGCACTTATTGTCAAAAGAGTACCGAGAGGAAAATGTAAGTATGAAGGAAAATTGCCTATTAAATGTTTTTCTTGCAATAAAATAGGTCATTTTGCATCAAGGTGTCTAGAAAGAGCCCCTAAACTGAGACATAACAAGCCTAGATTTCAAAAGAAGTGTTACTATGTTGCTGATGAAGGCATGACAGATGATGAATCTAATAAAGGAAATAGAAGTGATGATGAATGGTTATTTATTGCTATCAAGGAAAATAATCATGTATCTACTGAATCTGTTGGTTGTACAAATGTGGATAAATCCCTAACTGCTCGAGTTGAAGAAAAATATGAATGGGTAATTGATAGTGGATGTTCACATCATATGACAAGAGAAAAAAGTAAGTTTGTAAGCTTGGAAAAGTATGATGGTGGTGTTGTGAGATTTGGTGATAATACAGCTGGTGTGATCCGTGGAAGAGGTTGCATTTATCTTGATGGTAAGCATAATATTGAATATTTTCTATATGTGGAAGGCTTGAAGCATAATATTTTGAGTGTTGGTCAAATGGTTGATAAGGGATACAATCTTTAGTTCAAGGATGGAAAGTGTATAATATTGAGTTCCGAAAATGAAATTGCATCAGGTACAAAAACAAAAGGTAATTTCTTTCACTTGAGTGTTGCAAGAAAAATTTGTTTTATTTCTCAAGTTGATGAAAGTTGGTTATGGCATAGGAGATTGTGTCATGTTAACTTTGATAATATTGTGAAGATAAGTTCCACTAAGGTTGTGAGAGATCTACCTAAATTGGCAAAACTTACTAATGCAATATGCAAGGAATGTCAGTTGGGAAAGTAAACTAGGATTTCATTTCAGAGTAAAAAGCATTGTTCAAATGAATTGTTAGAGCTTGTGCATACTAATCTGTGTGGTCCCTCTAAGGTCGTAAGTTTACAAGGTTATAGGTATTTCATGTGACTCATTGATGATTTTTCTAGAATGGTATGGGCTACTTTCTTAAGAGAGAAATATAAAGCACTGGAAAAGTTCAAGATCTTTAAAGCTATGGTTGAGACAAAGCCAAGTTTGAAGATTAAATTTCTGAGATCAGATATAGGTGGTGAATTCACCTTCAGTGAATTTAATTCTTTTTGTGAAGAACATGGAATAAAGAGACAATTATTTGCACTGCAGACCCCCCAACAAAATGGAGTTGTGGAAAGGAAGAACAAAAAAATTGAAGATGTTGCTAGAACTATGATGTTGGAAGGAAATGTCCCTCATATCTGTTGGAGAGAAGTTGTGAGTACTATTGTGTACACACTCAACCGAGTACAAATCAAAGGTGATACTGGTAAGACCCCTTTTTAGATATGGACTGATTAAAATCCTACTATTAAATACTTCAAGATATTTGGAATCAGATGTTATATTAAGAGAGATGAAGACATAGGAAAGTTTGATGCTAGGAGTGATGAAGGTATCTTTCTGGGTTATTCTACTAAAAGTAAGGCCTACCAATGTTACAATAAAAGATTGAAGAAAATGGTTGAAAGTGCAAATGTCAAGGTTGTTGAAGACTTAGGTACACCATCTAGAACCTATGGATATGACTCTGATGATTAGGATAACAATACAAACAAAGGAAAGAAAGTTTAGACTACAAATCAAGTGCAAATCAATCCGGTAAATCAAGAAAATGAAGAAGAGGAAGAAACAGGTGAAAGAGAAAAAGAAGAGCCTGAAGTTGAAGAACATCCTAAGAAGACTCTGAGGTATGTAAGATTGAATCATTCAGAAGATCAGATTATAGGTGATAAAAACAAAGGTGTCCAGACTAGGAGAAATATTGCAGAAGAGTATTGCTTGGTTTCAAAGATTGAGCCTACTAGTGTGAATGAAGCATGTAAAGATGAGCATTGGGTTGAAGCAATGAAAGAAGAATTGAAACAAATTTAAAAGAATGATACATGGATTCTTGTTCCCAGACCTATGGATAAGAATATCATTGGAACCGAATGGGTCTTTAGAAACAACCTGAATGAGCAAGGTGAAGTGGTTAGAAACAAAGCAAGACTGGTATGTAAAGGATATTCATAGATGGAAGGAATTGATTTTGAAGAGACCTTTGACCCTGTTGCTAGCATTGAAGTTGTAAGATTATTTCTTGCCTATGTTGCTCACAAGAACTACAAAGTTTATCAGATGGATGTCAAATCATTTTTTCTAAATGGTGATTTGGAAGAAGAATTGTATGTTGAGCAATCTGATGGATTCCAGTTGACTGATAAAGAAGATATGGTGTGTCGGTTGAAGAAAGCATTGTATGGACTCAAGCAAGCTCCTAGAGCATGGTATGCAAGATTGGACAAGTATTTGTTGAAGCTTGGATTTAACAAAGGTATTGTTGCTAGTAATCTATATTTCAAGATTGATCATAATAAAGATTTGATTGTTGAAGTCTTTGTTGATGATATCATTTTTGGAGGAGATGATGGTTTGTGCATGAATTTTACTAATGAGATGCAGAATGAATTTGAGATGTCTATGATTGGTGAGATGAAATTATTTTTGGGATTAAAAATTACTTTGTTAGATAGAGGGATTTTTATATCTTAGTCTAAGTATGTGAAGGAATTGCTGAAGAAGTTTGGTATGGAAGATTCAAAGCCAGTTGGTACACCCATGATGACCGGATGCAAGTTGACAACAGAAGATGATTCTACAAAAGCAAATCATACAAGATAAAAATCAATGATTGGTGGATTGCTGTACACATAAGTCAAACTAGGCCTGATATCATGAATGTTGTATGTATTGTTGCAACATTTCAAGCTAATTCGAAGGAATCTCATGTGATTGTTGTGAAGATAATTTTTAGATAATTGAAGGGAACTATTGATCTTGGCCTATGGTATCCTAAATATGATGATATTAATTTGAGTGCCTTTATTGATGTTGATTGGGAAGGAGATGTAAATGAAATAAAAGTACTAGTGGTGGTGCATTCTTCTTGGGTAAGAAACTGATTTCATGGTTAAGCAAGAAGAAGAATGCCATTTCCTTGTCTACTATAGAGGCTAAATATATTGTTGCTGCTAATAATTGTACTCAAGTATTATGGATGAAGCAGATGCTAAAGGATATCAGAGTTGTATATGATGAGCCTATTCCTATATTCTATGATAATTCAAGTGCTATTAACATTTCCAAGAATTCAGTGTTGCATTAAAAAAAAAGCATATATCTATCAAGTTTCACTTTTTGAGGGAGAAGGTAAGTGAAAAGGAAGTCAAACTAGAGTATGTGCCTACTAAGGAGTAGATTGCAGACATTTTTACCAAGTCATTTCCTAAGGATACTTTTGAGTATCTCAGAGGGAAGTTAGGGGTGATTACCCTTCCTATTCAGAACTAAGGATGCATTTCATAGTCATATCTTGTTTTAGATTGATGTTGTGGTGGCTAATACTTAGGGGGAGTAGTCAGATGGTTCAAAAATTCAGATATTTGGTTCGAACCTTAGAGAACTTTTTCATTGATTTCAAAGGGGGAGAAG